>JAODAL010067277.1:0-17369 GCA_025379985.1 Phyllomedusa bahiana | reverse complement strand
TTTTTTGAGGGGTGCCATGTTGAACTTCTAGTGACCATTAAATAGAGGGAGAGTGAAAAAAAACTAAAAGTTAAAAACTCTGTGCCAAATTAAAAACCTGGGGGGGAACTGTAAAACCAACCAAAACCATGCACCAGGGGGGGGAAAAGGGACAAATTGGGGCACAATTTGCCTTTTCCCCCACTTAGGGGTTAGTCTTTTTGTTGCCAAAACTTTTTAGAATTGATGGTTTTTGGTTTTTTGGGGAGGGACACCAAATTTACACGTTAAAAACAAGCTTACACTGATTTTTACATTTTTTTAAAAGTCATAAATCTTCATTTTGCCCCATGAAAAGATTAAAAAAAAAAAAAAAAAAATTATAATAGCAAAGTGTGCTTGACGGTGTATATTAAAATATGAAAAGTAATATTTTTGTTAGATTTTTAAAAATCCATATTCAATAAAAAAAGGTAAAATGGGGATCATAGGTTCCATGTGGGTGATGGAGGGGTTGGCAAGGGGGGTGACCTTCCTGGTTAAGTTGAGGGTTTTTATTTGCTTACCCATTTGTTAGGGTGATATTGATACTTTTATTTGCTTAGGGGGATATTTGTTTTGTGTTAACATTAAAAAAATTTTTTAAAAAAGATGTTTGAAAACCCTAAACCCCTAAATTTAAACGATGAACTAAATTTTTATTATTTTTTGGGGGCAAAATGGGTGTAAAAAGGGGGTTATAAAAATTAGAAGAAATGCTATTTTTTTTTGGGGAAAAAAAAGCCCCGCTGTACATAGGTTATGTCTAGTATTTAATCAGCTCCACAGAAGTAAATAGGCCCAAAGGGGCAATGCACACGCAACCTGTGGGCAGGTGTTGTGCTGTTGTTGAAAAAAGTCGTCATGGAGTAAAAATATAAAACCCATGTTTCTCTAATCCTGAAAAAACCCCTTTGAGTTTTTCCAATGTAAAACTGCTTTTCTTTTAATTACAATTTCCTTTAGCTAATAGAATAAGATGAAAGAGTATATGAAGCAACGTCTAATCGACAAAAGGTGAAAAAAAGATAAAACCGCTTATCTTCCTGTTGCAAGGAAACTTAATTTCTATTCAACTATTGTTGTTTCTATTTGATGTGTTTATTACAAAAGAAACGTTGATTCATTTCACTTACAGTGAAGCAGATGGCCATGGAATCAAGCATCTCTGCAACATTTATTTTAGCAGTAAGTGATTGTTCTGCCTCATTCTTCGGGCAAAAGCTAAAACTGCCCATTAAATGAACAGCACAGCTCACATGCACCGGGCCTGTCTCTGCATCATCAAATACGTAAAATTATCTTGTGCTCTTTTGTCTAACAATAGATTTAAAAAAAAAGGGTTTCTTTCTTAAAAAAGTTAAAATTTTTAAACTATTATATTGTCTGGTTTTGGGATAAACTATGACCCCCCGTCAGGGTTCCTGAAAACCCTTTAAAGTAAACCTTGCCACCCTGAATATCCGAAATGTCAAGAAAAACAGAAGCTTTAGCTTCTCCAAACCTCTAACATTGGATGAGTTCATTAGCTAGTGTGCTTTCTAAGGCCATGTCCCCATGGCCCCGGGTTTGCGGCGGGTTTTTTTCAACGGTTTGGGGTTTTGAAAAACCGTCTGAAAAACCGTCCTCAATCTTTTACACGGGTGGCTGTGGAAAACCCATGCAGCATTCCCCATGCACAGGTTTTCCGACCTGCGGCCCGAAAAACATTGTGCTTGTTCATTTTTCATCCGGTTTTCGGACGGGAATATAAAACAATGAATGTGAACGGGGAGGGCTTTTCTTCGCTAATCGCGGAGAAAGCCATCCCCCTATGGCTGTGTGCACGGCACATAAAACGGACAAAATACCTGTCGGATAAACCGACCGTATTTGTCCTGTGCCGTGGACGCGCCCTAAGGGTATGTTCACATAACAGATTTTTACTGGGAATTTAACACAGATTAGGGCCACATGTAGAACGGTTTTGGTCTAAAACTCACTTTTTTCCCCGTAGAAACTTATGGGGAAAAAAGTGAGTTTTAGACCAAAATCGTTTCATATATGTGGCCCTATATGTCAAAATCTACGTGACATCAGCTCAGCATCCAATCATTTGAATTGGAAATTCATGGCATAGTTCACATAGTAAACTACAGTGCCGGTTCTTTATGCCGTAAATTAAAAATATTAGCTGACATGTCATTGCTTTGATGCAGAATCTTCTCAGATTCAGCGTCTGGTAGACATGGATTACACCTTTTGAATAAGGTGAAATCTTGCAGCTTTCATTTTACAGTCCACATCTAAAATCGTTGAACTTATTTGTCTTTTTTTAACCGTATTAACAAACATAACTATAATTTGATGGGGATTCACATGGGATTTTTGTTTCTGCACCAGAAAGTCCAGAATGTGAACATACTCTTAAAGTGCCTTTATTAGCAAAAGCAGATGTTGAGATATGTTAAAAAGAACTTTAGTCCGCAGGCGCTGTTATACTCAGGATAGATGTCAAGTGCATGTCAACAAAATAAAAAACTAGCTATGGCCTAATCCCTTTTAATCTGGTGTTTGCACAGTAAAGCAACTTGCCAATGCAGTAAAGTACAGCGGAAAGAAGATTAGAACTTGAGAAAAAATATTCCGTGTGAGGATTTTAACCATTTGTCATAAAGTATCCTGCTCTTAATTAAAACAGATTGAGCAGAATTAGGGCAGGGTCAACTTGACATCCTCCCAGAATGTATCCACCTCCTTGACTGCAAAAAGGTAATTAACATACAGTATGCAAGATATTATAGTTAATTTTTTAACAAAATCCATCGGTAAACTAGGACAATTTTTAATTTTCAGAAAATTTTAATGTGTAAATTCAGATACAAGAGGAATAAGGTCCTAGATGTTAAGTGTGTCTTTCATATTAGAAAATAGAAGCAATACATCCATTAAAAAAGTTAGTTACAGTGCATGAATAGGGAATATAGAATCCAACTGGTTAAGGTGTATTTTAAAATGTGTAAAATACCAACATAAGTCACAGGGGAAACAGCATGGGGTATAGCAGGCCGGTTACTGTTTCCGAAGGGGGTATATATACATAAGTGAAGGGAAAAATAATTATTTGATCCCTTTCTGATTGTGTAAGTTTGCCCACTGACAAAGAACATAAACAGTCTATAATTTTAAGGTAGGTTAATTTTTTTTGCACTTTGCTGAGAGAATAAGTACTTGATCGCCTACCAACCAATTAGGAATTTGGTTTCTACAGACCATTTAGATGCTCCTAATCAAACTCGTTACCTACATTAAAGACAGCTGTCTTAAATAGTACCTTTATATGAAAGACTCCTGTACACAGAATCAATTAATCAGTCAGACTCTAACCTCTAAAAACATGGACAAGACCAAAGAGCTTTCAAAGGGATGTCAGGGACAAGATCATAGAGCTGCACAAAGCTGGAATGGGCTAAAAAAAACCATAAGTAAAGCTGGGAGAAGGAGGACAACTGTTGGTGCAATAGTAAGAAAATGGAAGAATGCAAAATGGCTGTCAATACAGTGATCTGGGGCCCCCATGCAAAATCTCACCTTTTGGGGGTATCCTTGATTCATCGGAAGGTAAAAGATCAGCCTAAATTTACACAGGGGAACTAGATAATGATCTCAAGACAGTTTGGACCACAATCAGAAAATCATTGGTAACACATTACCCATTATGGTTTAAAAACCCTGAAAGTGCCGCAAGGTCCCCTGCTCAAAAAGGCACATGTCCCAAACCCAAACTGAAGTTTGCCAATGAAACCTGGATGATTCTGTGAGTGATTAGAAGAAGGTGCATGGTCAGATGAGACAAAAATTGAGCTCTTTGGCATTAACTCAACTCGCCGTGTTTGGAGGAAGAAATGTGCCTAGACCCAGAGAACACCGTCCCCACTGTCAAGCATAAAGGTAGAAACATTATGTTTTGGGGTATTTCTCTGCTAAGGGCAAAGGACTACTTCAACCACATCAATGGAGAATGGATGAAGCCATGTACCATAAAATCCTGAGTGGCAACCTCCTTACCCCCGCCAGGACATTCAAAATGGGTCATGGCTGGTCTTCCAGCAAGGCAATGACCCAAAAAAATACATGCAAAGCAACAAAAAGGGGTGGCTAAAAAAGAAGCAATTAAGGTCATGGAGTTGGCCTAGCCAGTGTCAGACCTTAATCCCATAGAAAACCCATGGAGGGAGTTGAAGCTGAGTTGCCAAGTGGCAAAACCCCAAAATCTTAAAGATTCAGAGATGTTCTGCAAAGAGGAGTGGACCAAAAATTCCTCCTGATGTGTGCAAAACCTCATCATCAATTACAAAAAAGGGCTGACTGCTGTGCTTGCCAACAAGGGTTTTTGGGCCCCCAAGTATTAAAGGGTTTTTCTCACTACAAAGAATAGCTTTCAAAAAATAGGGAACACTAAATGAAGATGTTTTCCAAATACATTGCTTTGTTCATCTTTTTTGTTACGGAGCTACACGTTATTTTATTACCTTCTGAGGGCTTTCTAGTTTCCCAAGTGACCGACCTCTGTACTCCTTCTCCCCTGCTGTTTGTTCTATCTGATAGCAGGGAGTGATGTCATCACACAGGTCAGGGCCAGCAGTGAGAACTTGTGTGTTATCTGATCTATTACAGACAAAGACAAGTGATTATCTACTGTTTTTACATAAACTTCAGAAGCTCTCTGGACTTCAGAGAAGGTACTTTATCTACATCTAGACTAATAAACATAATAAGACAGAAAAGTCCAGAATACACAGAGCTCATATGCTAATTACAGACAGCTTGACCAGGAAGTGACAGAGCAAATCAGCATTATTTCATTCATGCATCCTATGAAACTTTGAGATGAGACAACCCCTTTAAGTCTTGTTTGCCAGAGGGATCAAATACAAATACTTATTTCTCACTGCAAAGTGCAAATACATTTATATAATTTATACAATGTGATGTCCTGGATTTATTTTGGACATATTCTAATCTCTCAATGTTAAAAATAAACCTACCCATAAAATTACAGACTGTTCATGTCCTTTGTCAGTGGGCATACTAACAAAATCAGCAAGGAATCAAAAAATTATTTCTTTTACTGTATATACATGTCTTCTTGTCACATTGTTTCTGTCCACTGTGGACCATAATTTGGTATCTTATATAACATTTTAAATACACCCCTTATGTTAACGGATGTGGGTAGGTGTATCCACTGGACACCACAAGCGATGAAGTAAGCCACGCCAGGGTAACGGTAATCTAAGTAGGTCCGTTTTCACCAGAGCCCCCGCACAAGCGGAAGTGACAGAGCAAATCAGCATTATTTCATTCATGGCATCCTATGAAACGTTTGAGATGAGACAACCCCTTTAAGTCTTAGTTTCCAGAGGATCAAATACAAATACTTATTTCTCCACTGCAAAGTGCAAATACATTTATATAATTTAATACAATGTGATTCCTGGATTTTATTTTGGATATTCTATCTCCAACTGTTTAAAATTAACCTACCCTTAAAATTACAGACTGTTCAAGTCTTTGTCAGTGGTCAAACTTACAAAATCAGGCAGGGCTTCAAACAATTATTTCTTTTACTGTATATACATTGACTTCATGGTGTCACATTGTTCTGTCCACTGTTACATATTGTGTATTATATACATTTTAAATACACCCCTAGTTTTACGGATGTGGTAGTGGATCCACTGGACCACCACAAGCGTTGAAGTAAGCCACGCCAGGGGAACGAATCTTTCTAAAGTAGGTCCAGGTTTTCATCAGAGCCCGCCGCAAAGCCGATGGGACTTGCTGCGGCGGATTACTATACAGGGTCGCTACCCTGACGTGACTTGCTTGCGGTTCCAGCCGAGGTTGTGCGTGGTACAAAATCGTGAAGCAGGCACGTAGTCAGGGACAGGCAGAAGGTCCAGGACAGCGGCAATGGTCGTGGTCAAGGAACGGAGCAGAAAGGTACGAGTTAACACAGTAAATGGAACAAGACATGTTAGGAACGCTTCCTCTCCAGGCACAAGGCACTATCGATTCGGCAAATGTTGATGGTGAAGAGGCGAGTGCTAAAATAGGGCCGTGCCCGTGATAAAACCAATCAACCGGCGCACGTGTCTCCCTTTAAATCATCCCCGGCAGTGCCGCGCTGCGGTGCACTAGAGGGCGACAGCGTGCACGTCCGGTCCGTCAGCAGGAGCGCGCGCCAATACGGAGACCCAGGAAAGCGTGACATGGGTAAGGTTTTTTTTTTTTGCCCCAGACGTGCCGGGGTTGCCGCGGGCCCGATCGTCGGGCACGCGGGCACCGACCGCGCAGGAGGTGCTGCGGCGTTGCGGGGTGTTGCCTCGACCCGAACACGAGGGTCAGCAGGGACACCCGTTAACATTACCCCCCCGCCCTTACCCCTCCCCCCTCATTGTGGCCCGCAAAACTAGATACAAAGACCCCTATCCAGGATGTTTTCCTCCGCTCCCACACCTTTCCTCTGGCCCAGAACCCCTTCCAGTCCACCAAAAAAAAAACGACTCCCCGAACCGTCTTAGTGCCAAATCTCTTTGACGCAAAAATAATGGTGGAATCTGCTACGGGAGATGGGGGAACCAATGGACCGTAGAGAAGCGGTTATGGTGACCGGCTTCAGTAGGGAGAACATGGAAGGAGTTTGGGAATGCGCATGGATCGGAGGGGAGCTGGAGCTTGTAGGCCCACATGATTAATGGCGCCTCAGGGAGTAATTCAAAGGGCCTAAAAAAACGGGACCCACTTGTAGTCTGGGTATTTAAAAACGGATATATTTGGCAGACAGCCACATACCATATCCCCCGGGACTAAGGAAGGAGGGGGTCTCTCTTGTTTTTGTCCGTCTTGGGTCATCATATCGGGCCGAGGGCCTGAAGCAGGGACCTAGGCGTGTCTCCCTCCAGACAGCGATAGGTCACGGACCAGACTGTCAACAAGCATGGACATCGTAGGAGGGCAGAGGGCAGTGGAAAGGTGGGCGTGGATGCCGACCAAAGAAAAATGGAGAAGGTTGGAGTGCCCCAGCGGAATCAGAGTCCAGGGAATTAATAACGAAAATTCCGCCCAAGTAGTCGACTGGACCAGTCAATCTAGTTTGGCAGGAAGTGAATTGGGCTGAGATAAATACTAGGACCAGATTCACCCTCTCCACATTGCCCATTGGATTGTGGGTGGTAAACGCATAGGAGAAGTCCAGGTTCCACTAGCAGTAGCGCAGAGGCCCTCGCCAAAAATCTCGAGAACGAACGGACTCCCCGGTCCGAGACTATGTGTAAGGGGACGTCCATCAGACGGAAAAATGTGTTTAAAAAAAATATTGGCGAGCCGAGGCGCAGTAAGGAAGGCCTGTAAAGGGGAACGAACATGAGCCAATTTTGAAAAAGGTCGTGACTACCCAAATGTAACCGTATTAACCATTTACAGAGGGCGATAAGTCCAGTTATAGAAGTCCCATGGCATATGGCTCCAAGACAGCTAGGCAACCGCAGAGGTTGGAGTAAGTCCCCAGGTTCTTTGGGCGAGGTGACTTATTGCGGGCACAGTGGAGCAGGCCCCCCCGACAAACGTCTTTACATCGTTAACTAGACCCAGGCCACCAGTATGAACCTGAGAAATCACGTGAACAAGACCTTGTCGAACCCCAGGGTGTCCGGTTTTTCTATGCGGGAACAGAGACCCCCATTTCAGGACCCTCAACCGAGCGCAGGCCGCACATACGTTCTTCCCTGGGGGTCCCCTTGAGGGTTAGTGGAGCCACAGACATCAGACGTTCCGTGGGAACAATATGTTGTGGGCCGCCTCTCCTCCCCACTAACATCGGAAGGCCACGGAAAGTGCATCCGTCCATGAGTCTTTTCAGCCGGTCGGTTAAAGTGGATGATGGATTTTGAAAACGGTGCAAGAACAGAGACCATCTCGCTTGACGAGGATCAGACGTTGTGCTGTCTGGAGATAAGAGGAGTTTTGGTGGTCAGTGGAAGATAATTCACGGGTAAAACCGACCACCCTCCAGATGGCGCCATTCCTTCCTAGGGCAAGTTTAAATATGGCTAAAAGTACCGATCCCAGCTGGTATAGTTCTTCTCCTGCTGGTGAAAGGTCCTTGAAAAGAACCCAGCATGTCCGAGTCTTGCCCCTTGGCCCTTTTGGGTGAGCAGTGCTTCCAGCTTCCTATGAAGAGCGTCCACTTCCAGAAGAGAAGGTTATCTCGGGTATCTGGCCGGTGATAACACCGGTTGCGGAGGCGAATGCTGCCTTCAACTTGGAAAAGGCTTCTTCGCGGCCGGAGCCAACAGTTTCGGGTTGGCATGTTTTTTTTTGTAAGGGCCAACAATTGGTGCTTACCAACGTTGAAAAGTGCAGGATGAATTGTCGTTAAGTAATTTGGAGAACCCATGAAACGTTGATTAATATCCCGCAGGTCCAACAGGTCGGGGCCACTGAAGGACGGCAGAGAGTTTGGTGGGGTTCCATCCCAGACACCTTATCAGAGATTATGTATCCAAGGAAACGGAGGTTGGTTCTGGTGGAATAGGCCCTTTTCAGTTTTAGTCGGATAGATGGTTTCCTGCACAGGCAGGCTTCAGGACCTGCGCAGCATGTAACGGTGGGATCCCAGATCGGGTGAGAATACCAGGATGTCATCGAAGTTAGAGCCCACTTGCACAGACATATAGGAGGTCTCTGAAAATGTCATTTGATACACAATTCCTAAGATGGCCGGAGCGTTGCATAAGCCGAAGGGCATTACCAGATACTCATAGTGCCTATCACGAGTATTGAAGGCCGTCTTACCTACTCGTCGCCCTTCCTGCCGATCGGTATGAGATTAAATCCCACCCCACAAGTCAATTTGGAAAAGACCTAGTCCCCTCCCCCGGAGACGGTCAAAGAGTTCCGTGATTAAAGGCTTGAGGGTACCGTTCTTGATAGGTATCTTATTAGACCACGGGTAGTCAAATGCACGGTCTCAGGGATCCATCTTTCAGTTCTCCACAAAGAAAAGATCCGACACCCGCCGGAGAAGTAGAAGTATTTGCGGAAGAAACCCTTTCGTAAATTTTCTTCTCATAGGCCGACATCGCCCGAGTTTCGGGTACGGAGATTCGGGTAGACCCTACCTGGGAGGACTAGTCCCGGGTTAGCAGGTCTATGGGGTAATCATATGGGCGATGAGGAGGAATGTCTCAGCTCGCCTCTCGAAAAAACATCTTGGAAGTCCTGAAAAGGTTGCGTAAACCAGGTAGTGGCTGGGAGAGGACTGTGGAGGACTGGCGCACCCGGCGGGTTGCCGAAAGACAACGAGACTGGCAGTCCAGGCCCAACGCAACAACTTTGGTTTCACCCGTCCTGCCAATCCAGCATAGGTGCGTGACGCTGTAAGCCAAGAAGCCCCAGTAAAACAGTGCCGAGAGAAGAACGGGTAACAAACACGAATAACGTGATCCTTTCCTGTGCAGGGCTCCTAATTGTAGGACCCTGGTTCAAGTCCGGTAGTGGATGAAGTCGCTTAAATAGTTCACCACTGAAAGGAGGAGAGTGACCAAGGGTTGGTCTAGGCGGACCACACGAAGAGACGATACATTGGTCACTCAACGAAGCATCATAAAGCTCCCAGCCGATCCCGGAATCCAGGAAAGGCCGACACTCGGAACGAGATTCCGAATTGGTGTAACCATAGCTGGCAGCATGAGCCGTGGCGAGGGAATTACACACACCTAGGGACAGCGCCTCCTGCTCCACGAATCCAAGGTGAGTGCGTGTTCCCGGTGGGAACGTTGCCCGAAAGAAGTGGGGCAGACCCCTACGGAAGTGTTCGGTGGTTGCCGCAGTAGAGGACAACAACTTCTTCTCACGCCGTACGTGCAAGCTCTTGCGGAGACAGGCGGGTACTCTGACCACTTTGCATGGCCTCATTCCAATGCTGGCTGGGAGGGAGGCAGTGGAGGACTCTGGAAACACTGGCGGCAAGACGTGGTGTATGCCGACGTTTTTGATGCTGTTTCGCGATACTGGCAGGCTCCTCCCGTCTCTCCGAGAAACGGATGTCTATGCGGTTTTGGCAGATGGATGAGCTCACTTACATACGTCGGAGAGTCCCCCTGGTGGAGAGGGCAACCTTAATCTGGCCGGAGAGGCCCTTCTTGAAACGGTTGGCGCCCAAAACGCAGCACATTCCAACACCAATTCAAGAGGCTAAGGTTTTAAAGTTGCACTTCGTAGTCGTCAACGGGAGTAGTTCCCCTGCTGTAGGTTTAATAAAGCGGTTTCAGCAGGACCGAGCGCGGTCAGGCTCCTCGACAGACTCCCGCGAACTCCTGCAAGAATGGTCGCACAGATCCGCTGTGATAGGATCGCGCTTGGTCCCAAAGTGGGCGTCTCCCAGGCCAGGCTTTCCCGCGGATAGGAACTGACCACGGGAAGGTCCACCTTGGATCCTTTCGACGGGACTGACCATCCATTAAGATTCCACTGGAGAGGTCACTACTGGTGATGAACCCCCTGCAGGCCTGTAGGAGTCCCCCACAAACTTCGTCGTGCATGGACAAGCGTAGTTTAGGGCCGGGCGGATGTCCCCGGAACGACTGCTGCTGCTTGAGCACGGCCGCCGTTTGCTGCTGGCTGGAGTGCCAGGAGCTGCAATGCATCAAGTAGACAGTTGATTCAGCTGTTATCGCTTGCGCCGGATCTGCTTAGATTGCTGAGCCCACGGTGTAGTGAGGTCGGAGACGCTGCGGATAGAGCCGGCACCTTGGCGGGATCCATGGCCGAATCGAACTAGTTACGGATGTGTGTAAGTGGGGTCCACTGGACCCACCACAAGCGATGATAAGCCACCCAGGGGAAACGGAATCTAAGTAGGGTGGTCCGGTAGTTTCACCAGAGCCCGCGCAAAGCGGGATGGACTTTCCTGCGCGGATTACTACTACCAGGTCGCTACAACCTGACTGGACTTGCTTGCGGTGTCAGCCGAGGTGTTGCGTGGTCAAAATCGTGAGCAGCTCGTATTCGTGGACATAGGCATAAGGATTCAGGACAGGCGCATGGTTTCGTGGTCAAGGGACGGAGCAGAAGGTAACGGTACACATTAAAGGGGGAGGACAAGACAACTTTATGAACACTTCCTCTCAGGCACAAGCACTATATCGATTCGGCAGGCCAAAGGTGCTGGGAAGAGGCAGGGCTAAAAGTAGGGTACCGTGGCCGGTGAAAACCAATCACCGTCGCACTTTCCCAGTTTAGAATCTCCCGTTCAGTGCCGCCGCGCGTGCACTAGAACGGCGCGCGTGCACCCGCCCAGCAGGAGCGCTGCGCCAGGACTGTGGTCCCAGGAGCGTGACGTTAAGTGTGCCCATACGTGCCGGGGTGGCCGCGGCCCGAGCGTCGGGCTGCGGCACTGCCGCAGCAGAGGTGCTGGCGCGTTGCGGGTGTGCCTGCGACCCGACACAGCCAGAGTGGTCGCAGGGACACCCTAACACCTAGCATTTGGTTTATATATTCATATTTAATGCACTGGCTAATTATCATCTTTAATGTACATAACATTTATGCCTGCAATGTTTTTTGGTTCATTCTTAGACTTTTACATGTAATTTTATATATGAATTAATAAAGATTTTGTAACTTTTTTTAAATGGATGTATTGCTCCTATTTTCTTTGGGTATATACAATATCTGAGAGTTGTCCTATGTTTGAAAATAGGGGGCCATTATTTTATTAGGTCCAACCGATTCACATCGCCAGATTTAGAGCCCCATGCATGAAATTTGACATTTAAACGCCAAATTTCATGCGCATTATAATAGCATAGAATGCGCCTGATTCATGAACCTGCTTTACAGCGGGTCATAAATCAGGCACATTCTAGTGCTAACACGACAATTCTGATTCAGGTATACCACTTTGAAAGTGGTATACCTGTTCCAGCAGTAATGCGGCTAGAATTACTGTAGCGAAGCTAAAAATCTATAGCTTTGTACGTTTCTAGTGCGCCCCGCCTCCTGCATTCCCCCCGAAATCAGGCGCATTACAAAGAGCCGCTTGTGCTCTGTAATGCACCTGATAATGGCATACGGGAGCCTTTTCAGTAGTGCGAATGGGGCTGCACCTGATGTCGGGCTGAAAATACACCAGACTTCTGGAACAGCCCTGTTCATACATGTCCCCCTTAGTCTTTTTGTGCAACATGTATGTACGGGGCTGCACCAGTATTCTGGTGTGCTTTCAGCCCAAAATCTGCTGCAGCTCTGTTCTTTAGATTTATGAGCAGGCGTACTCTAAAATCAGGCGCATTTTGCAGTGCCCACGGCGCATTCTGGAGGCATGTCGCACCACAACTGTAGTATTCTACACATTTATGACTGGAGGACGGCAAAACTAGGCGCATTACTGCTGGAACAGTCAGACCAAGTTCAAAGTGGTTTACCTGAGTCTGAGTTGTTCTTTTGGAGCTAAAATGCACAGTAGAACAGGTTCATACATTCTGGCGCATTCTACGCTGCTTTAAAGCTACTTAGAACTGGCCTCTATGTGCCTGGATCATATATGTCCATACATGCCAAACCCCTCTCCCTTTTTGGCGGGGGGGGGGTCCCCCCTAATTGAGGTCCCCTCCCGCCCTCCCGGGGAGTTGGCATTCCTCCCGCCGCCTGCAGGCGGCGGGGTCCTTTAAATTACCGCGGCGCAAGAGTAGCGCTAGTGCGCTACTCTTGCGCCGCCGGACCCTTTCCTACAGGCGGGTGAAGCGGCCGCAGCGGGCCCCTCACCCCCCCGCGGTCCCCACTGTGCGGGGAGGAGGCAGGAGGGGTCGCTCCTCCTCCCCCTGTATGTACGGCGCCGGTGTGTGCGCCGCACATACAGGTCAGCGGGGCAGGGGGAATGACCGCGGGTGCAGGGGAGTGACGCCGCTGCTCTCACTTCCCCCTGCGCCGCTGAGGAGATCGGTCGGGAGCGGCCGCGCTGCAGGAGCCTTGGGGAGGTAAGTGGATTTTATCATTTTATTTTTTATTAGCTTTAGGGGCTCTACTGGCTAACAGAGAGGGCAACTACCTGGCAACAATGGGGGCATCACCTGGCAACAATGGGGGCACTAAACCCGGCAACAGAGGGGCACTACCTGGGAACAGAGGGGACATCTACCTGGCAACAGAGGGGGCACTACCTGGCAACAGAGGGGGCACTACCTGCAACAAGGGGCACACCCTAACAAGGGGGGCACTACCTGGCTAACAGCAAGATATTTGGCGTGTGATACCAAAGCATCACAATTTTTAACTGGTTTTCTTTATAGGCGCTACACAGTGAAGATTGGGTGGCTCGCACATCCAGTTCCCATTTTTCCCTTAAATTTTTGTTCAGAAATTTTCCTTTTTTGACATATGGGGATGTCGAGGGGCCCTCGGGGCTGGTTCACAGAAATGCATAGATGTCTGATATCAACCCCTAGTTGAATCACAAAGTTTGCATATACTCGAATCGTTGGAAAGACACCGTTGATGAATGCGTAGGAGGTAGGAAATGAGCATTTTAGTAAGAGTAGTAGCAAAAATCCGGGGATTCCAAAGTCTATTTTAGAGTTTGGAAGGGGAAGTATCGCTTCGTGTTCGTCCCATGTCACAAATCTAAATACCCCCTATAAAACCCAAAGGGCTTAAAGGCCAGTCCCCATCCCTTTCTGAAAACAGGGGGTTGAACAAAAATTTGGGTCATGGTGAGGGCAAAACAAGATTAACTTCTCATACATTTTTTCCACACTGTTCTTTTAGTTGCTTTGGGTCAAGTATTAGTATCCATAGTCACAATAAGGGGCACAAAGCGGGGAATTTGGGGGTGTATGGGTGCCAGCCAAAACTTCCAAAACTCAGCCCCATTAGCAGTGGCTAACATAAAAAAACAGGCGGGAACCTCAACGCGCTGTCCAAAAAATTTTTTCACAAAAGTCTGGAACCGCCAAACCCCTCATCCCTTCTAGTCATCATAATGTTCCTTCCAATTCTGTCTTTTTTTTGACCATATAAATTTGAATAAGGAAGCTTGGACACCTTCAAATCCTTCTGGGGGCCCCGGGGACAGTAAAACCAAATGGGAAAGTAGTAGGTGGGATATCATTTTTATTGCAGCTTTTCTCCCCGGGAAGAGAGGGTAATGAATCCATTTTTGCAATATTCCCCGTTTTCAATAACTTGTTTTGGGAATTTAGCTTTATAAGTGTGGAGAGGAGGAAGTGGGGTTAATCCCCAAAATATCAGGCCGACTTTTCTTTTTATACGATAATTACCTCAAATGAATAAATCACGTTCGGGATTTTTAAAAGGGGCTTCTTTTTTAGATGTTTTTTTTTATAGCCTGAAAAATTTTTTTTGAAATTTTAAAGTATAGAGTCAGGTTGGGCAAGGACTTAGGGGGATGTAAAGTCAAAAAAAAACATCATCCCGAATAATATTTTTGAATTCCCTATCTTTGACTGTGACCCCTCTGATGTTTGCATCTTCACGAATAGCTGAAGCGAAAGGTTCGGCACAGAGGACAAACCCTAATGGGGACAGGGGGCAGCCCTGCCTCGTGCCATGAGAGAGTCTGATTACTGGGGGCATACGAAAGGGATAATAGTTTGCTATGGGTGTGAGTAAGTCAGCAAAAGCCTTAAAAAAGGGGCCCCAGATCCCAAATCCTCAATGTCCATCAATAGGACCAATTTAGGGGGTCAAAGGCTTTTCTCATCTAAACTGAGTAATAAAGCTGAATTACCAAGCCGATGACCGCATCAATTAGGCAAATCACCTTTCTTGTACTGTCCCCCCCCCATGGGCGATTTAGGACAAAGCCAACCTGGTCTTTGTGTACTAGATTTTGGGAAACCAAACTTTCCATCTTTTTGGGCCCAATATTTTTGTGAAAAGTTTTTTAGATCTGTGTTTGTAGGGCGATTGGGCCCGTTTTCGAAACCCATGGGGGCTTGTCAGGTTTGGGAATTAGGGATATATGCGAGTGTAAGAAAGTGGGGGAATGTGTTTTTCCCTTTTAAATAGAATATCCTTGCATTGGTATGCCAAATTGGGGGCCATAACTGGTAATAAAAATGGTAAGCCAGGGGGGGAGCTTTGCCTTTGGGCATAGATTTCAGAGCTGCCTCCCTCCCCGAGGGGGTTTAGGAAATTTAAGGGGTTCAAAGCCTCTTTTTAAGGAGGTAGTTTACAGGATACAGGAAGTTTTTTTACTTTTTTTCTCTCCCTTTATAGCAGGGAGAGTGTCCGGTAGTGAATAGAGATTGGAAAAGTATTCATGGAATAACTTCCCAATCGTGTCTGGGTCATACGTTACATGACCCCCTTTTATCTTTTTAAAGCAATGGTTATTCGTCCCCGGGCCTCCCTCCTTTCCTCGCCAGCAAGGTGTGTTCCTTGTTGCCCCTTTCATAGTATCTCTGTTTCGAATAAAGTAGCATCTGTTCAGTTCTGATCGGGCCCAATTTTTTTTACTGTCTCTGAGGTCTATTATTTTTTTTTAATTTAAAACCCCTTTCGGAGCGGCACCAAGGGCAACTCCAGGGAGAAAGCTGGTTTGGAGGAGGACTCTATTTGGTTTAGTTCCTTTTTTATTCGGCGCCCACGGAAAAGCACCATCCCCGGAAAAACTGCCTTGTGGCTTCCCACTGATAAAGGAGAGGGCACAGAGTTCTCATTGGAGTAATACCCCATAAAGGGGTTTTCTCAATTCTTCTCTATTTTGTGGATTTTTGATAAGGCGTTCGTTTAATCGCCAGTGGCCTTTACGACTCGGTGCAACTTGCAGTTTAAGAGATAAAGTGATGGGGGCATGGTCTGACCATGTGATAGGTTTAATATCCGTGCCCATAATACGCCTCAGGGCTGGAATATTGCCAAAAAAGTAATCTATTCTCGAGTGAGAATTGTGAGGTGCTGAGAAAAAGGATGGACGCTCCGGGTTTTGCTATTTTCCAAGGTCAATAAGGCTTTCTTTTTAATTTTTTTCCTAAAATCCCCGGGGAAACCTAGCTGAGTGGGGGCGTTAGATTGAGCATGTAGGTGAAGCCTATCCGCGGTTTCCGAGAAGGCCATATTAAAGTCACCCCCCACTATCACCGTGGAAGAGGGGGAACGTTTTAGCTTCAAAAGAACTTTGTTGAGGAAGCGAATCTGAGATTGGTTAGGTATATAAATATTGCACAAGGTAAAAGGCATGCCCAGATAAGTGCCTCTAAGAATTATGTACCGCCCGTTATCATCGATGACAGTGTGTTGGACCTGAAAGGGGCAAGTGTTTGCTAGCAGTATTGCTACTCCTGCTTTTTTCCTGGATTGGGAGGAGACATAGGCTGTAGGGTATAGATGCCTAACAAATTTAAAGTTCCCTTCTTTATTGAAGTGGGTTTCTTGTAAGAAGACTATTTCTGCCTTCAGTTGTTTAAGTTCCGTCAGCAATAGTCTTCTTTTTGTGTCAGAGTTAAGGCCTTTTACGTTTATTGACGCTAAGTTAGCCATTATTAATGATGTGATAGGTGGACGGGCCCTCAAGGTTTGTCATCTGGGGAAACACTTCATTAGACAGGACACAATAGGGAGGGAAATAACAAGACATCACAAAGAACCACATAGTACCGAGGAGAATCCTACTACCTCGGGCTTCAAAAAAGTAATCCTCCTAGGGGAGTAATCCCTTGGGGGAAGAGGGAGAACGAGAATATACCTCAAATATCAAATACTCAACAAGAAAGGAGGGGGGAGAGCCCCTCCAAAAGAAAACCACCACCTGACCTGTTCAGCCAACCTAGAACAATAAGGTATAGCTGTAGGGTCGTGTGGTTCTGTAGCTCCCTGTGGGAGGAAGTGTCAGGCACCCTCAGAAGACCGCAGGGGACCCTCGCTTTTTAAGCTCAAGACACCTGAACCCAGAGTCAACGTCCCAGGCACGAGGAGAAGGGCGTATCTGGAGGAGAGCATCAGTCCCTTCCCTAAGCCGCGACCCAGGGTCAAGGGTCAGTAAGTGCGAGCTGCTAAAAATTTATCCAGAACCCGGCTTAGCTAATTTGGTATTGAAACATAGTCTACTATCTAGTTATAAAACCTGTTATTTAAACATCGCCAATAATGAACATGCAATCCAAAGTCAGCATTACTATACTCAAGTGGGTTGTTCAGAGGCTCCTGTGGGTGACAGTCCCTCCTGCTCTCTTCTTGGTCGCCTTCTTTTGCTGTTGGGCACCGGGTGCCAGGTCACTGGCGGTGGGGGAGAGGGGGTTGTAGTTCCCAGTCTGGGAGATCCGGGATTGGAATATTCAATTTCGAAC
>JAODAL010067276.1:0-17369 GCA_025379985.1 Phyllomedusa bahiana | reverse complement strand
TAATAGGACCCTGTAGTATTGCTGCATTATTCCAAATGCAGTATGACCCAAAAAATTATAACAATTACTTGCTCAGCCACTGTTAAAAATTGTGGAGCGGAGAAATGTCACTTATGAAGCCACATTTCTATTTCAGTACCAAAGGACCATGATTATTGCTGTCATCACACAGCAACATGACTCCAAAAAATTATAAATAGCTCTCAGCCACTATTAAAAATTGGTGAGGGAGAATGCACTTAGAAGCCACATTTCAGTTCCAAAGGACCATAATAATAGCTGGAACTCACAGCAACATGACCTCAAAACCATTGACACTGCGAAAACTTACTTAAGATAAAGTGAGTAAAATGGAATACGGGTGTTGTCATAAAACCTTGCTGTCTATTGACATTCACCACACTGTGCAAAAACCCAACAAAATGACAGTTGTTAAAAGAGAATAAAAAGTTGCAGTAAAGATAATGACATTTAAAAAAACATTTTTCAAGAGAAAACCATTATCTGTATTGAAGAGGAATGTGAAGTATGACCGGCAACTAATCGGTCGACCTCAGCAAATGGGGTCCACAACATCATCAGAGATCCATGCCTGAATTCATCTTGATGAGAAGTCAAACGATCCACATTATCTGTGGAAAGCCGGATGTCGTTTGTCCAGTAATGACTCCTCCAGCTGGGCTGAAGGTCCGACTCAGAAAGACGCTGGCTGCTGGCATGACAACACCTCTATTGGCGTGACGAGCAGCGTCGGTCCATTATCGTCCATTTTGGATACCCAGTAAAGTCTATTTGTGTGCCGGAATCACATACAAAAACATTCGGTGGTTGAGACGTCAGATAGTCATGCACCATGATCTTAAGCTGAATCTCTGTGTGTTGATGTGTGCCCCTGCCAATGCATTCGTTGGTGAGAGTGGAAAACAAAGATTGCCAGTAGGTCACCCATTAGGGCTTCTGCCACCTTGCCTGGCTGCTGCCCGCTCATGCCTACTTGGCACTCTACTGCTGTGACGGAGCTGATTTGTTCCCCCGTGACATTTGGGGGAACGTGAAGCAAACGCAACAGAAGACTCCAGTAGATCAACAGCAAGGTCTCCATTTCCCTCGCATTTTACTCTCTATTTTGGGTGGGTGGAAGGAGAAGTGCCGAGTGTTTGTTTTGTGTACGGGAGATCTCAGAGGGTGGCCACCCATTTAACTGTTGTTCATTTTGATGGCCCTTATGCGGAGGCTCATGTTGGAGGAAAGGAGCATCCAACACTCCATGTGAAAGATGGAGCCTTGATTTCCCAAGCCTCTTGTCGAGGGGCACTAGCAAACTGATCTTCCTCATTTCTTCCGTCCTCCTCATCTCCGCCTCCAAATTCGCACCAACCTCTTCTTACCAAGGCCAGGGACTTCGGTAACATCGGTGTCGCTAATGAATAACCTCCACCTCCTCCTCCTCCTCCTCTGCCTCCGGTAAACACAGCTTCAAGCACAGCCCTGACTTGCCTGAGATGGATGACACCCTGAGAGCTGTGCGCCACCCTTGCCATGCTCTGGACCCCGAACCCCTGGCTAATTAAGACCGATGAAATGGTGAAACTGTCGGGCCTTGGGGATTTGACGGAGAGAAAGGCTCCGTGTCCGCAACTGTGGTCCGTCTCCTCCTCCGTCGCTGGCGTGAACCTGTTTTTCAGAGTGTCCAACGATCGTTCCAAACAAGATTCACCACAATGCTCAAGCTGACAATGGCATTGTCCCATTTAAAACTGACCATTTTTGTTGGCTTTCTTCAAAAACTGGCAAGGATGGTGCAGGAAGCTCTTTCAACCTGCCTCTTTTCACGCTGGCTCAACACCCCGAGTCCCATCGCAGCTTGTCAGGCCATGATGTCATATCGTAACTGCGTAATGGCATTTGCTCAGCTGTCCACAATCGCTGGGACATGTGGAGGGAGGAATTCCAGCCGTGTTGTCATGTTACAAACAATAGACGGTTGACGGGGAGCCGAGCTGACGCTTTGCAATACGCAGCAAGGCAGGACAGAAGCAGAGGTGCGAGACGGCGGAAAGTACGAACTTAGACTTTTTCTCGCCTTTGCTCAGCATGCAGACCAACCCGGGTAAAGCTCTTAAACTTTTCTGGACGACAAGTTCAGACATGTGCCAGCAAGGAGGAATGTGCTCCATGCCAACCGATCTTTAAGGGAGGCCAGCAGAATTCGCCCATTAAATCGCACACCACCCTTTCCTGGCACAAGTTCTTGGCAACCAGCCACGCTCAGTCTCGCTGCCCGGAGAGCCGTCCAAAGCTCCTGACCTGTGGTGGACTTCTCCTAGACAGATTTAATTTCAACATGGCCTGGTTTTCTCTGGGCACGTGATGCCAACCATAGGACCTGGGTGAAAGAACCCAGCACCATCCCCCGCTGGTTAAAGTGCCTCTCCATTTTGCTCACGATCCCAGAGAGCCGCCTTCAACACCGCCCAGTGACCAACCCCCCCCGCTCACTCATTGAGCTGTCCACAGAGATTTTGCGTACTCTTGGCGTGCTTACCTAGACCATGTGTCTGAGGTCAGATGGACTTTTTTCCGGCCACAGATGCAGACAACGCTCTTGAAATTTTAAGAATGACACGTGGCTGGCCAGGCAGTGGACGGCTTTTTCAGGCAAAGAAATGCCTGCTCGAACATCTGGGTCATGGGGCAAAGCGGAGGGCCATGACGTTGCGGAACCCATCTGTGTCCACCAAACGGAAAGCAACATTTCCAAGCCAAAAGCCTGGCCAATGCGACATTCAGGCTTTTTGGCTTTGGGATGGTTTTGGGTTAAAGTGTTTCTATTCCTTCTTCTCTCCCAAACCTGGAAGACAGAAGGCTTGGCTGCTAGACTGGCCGCAGTACGGCGTGCAGGTCCGTCAAACTGGCAGAAGGAGATGGGGTAGGATGGGTCTCGGAGGTGCTGTGGTGGTACTCGGGCGTGACCGGTGGATGGCTTGAAATAAAACGAGGTGATCCCTGATCATGACTGCTGAGAAGACATGGCAGCTGAGTAACTCATGTGTGGTGGCTGAAGGAGGCGAGACAGAGGGTGGTGACAGTGGTTGAGCCCGGCGTCGGTCTGGCCTTTTTTTGGCCAAGTGTTGCTCCAATTCAACTCATGCAATCGCTTCATGTGACTAGACATGTAGGTGGTGTTAACCACCTAAGGTTCTTGGCCTCTACTTATGTTTACGGGCAAAAGGCGGCAATATGTCAAAGAAGCCCAGGCTTGAGAATGTTCCTGGACCTTTTTGACCGTCGATAATTGAGTGAGTGGGGATTCGCGTACCTTGTCCTGGCGGAATCCAATCAGCGTACTTCTGTCGACCAAGCCCACTCCCATTTGGATGCGGAACCCGTACTGACAACTACCCCCATCGTCTTCCTCCTCGTCCAGTGGATGAAGCGACAAAGCAAATCTGCTGAAAAGACCACGTTTTGATCCGCAATGTCGTCATCTCATCAACACAGTTGACTATCGTCTCCTGACAATTCTTGCATTCCAGGAGCGCGGGCTACCAAGCAAGAGGGACTGCAAGGCGTTGCCGACCGCCTGGGATTTTACCGATTGACCCGGCTTCCTTCTCCTCCCCCCTCTGATGGCATCAGTAAACTGGGCGTCAGAGCAGAGAAAATCATCCTCTTTGGCCTCTTGATCTTTTAACATGCCCTCTGATTGCCCAACCGCATTTTGTCCATCAAAGAGGTCTCAGAAAATGGATTATCCACAGAGTGTGGTTACACGAGTTTGACATTTGGGCTCTTCATGTTGAAAGGACTGATGCTGGTGATCTGATGGACGACCATTTTGTGGCCGAGACTGTGGAGGACGAGGAGGTAAGCACAGCAGGATTCAGGGTTGCATTAACCACTGAAGGACAGATTGGCGCGCTGATTGATACTGAATTCACAGGGCCCTGACCCAGCGATGACAGGCCTTGACGGCTCCCCTGCAACTGATAGAAATCCCGCTTGGCAATGCGTGTTTGTCGTCCAGCAGCATGAAGGAGCACCTTCTCTCTTACCCCTACCTCCATGTCCTACCCCCCCTCTTTGCTCGCGTTACCACCTTGAATTTCGCTCCATGTTCAGAAATATCACAAATTTGAGAAGGTATGGAAGAGTTTTGGAAAGTCCACTTATTAAAAGACGGCAAATCACAGCTATTCTCAAATCCCTCAAATCAAAAAAAATACTGGATTCAAATATAACTGCAAAGTAATCTATCAATCAACAAAGCTGGCCTCTCTGCGCCAAAGTGAAAAAACACGTATCTCTGAAATGTATTCGGATAAAAAAGGTATTATTTTGCACCTATGAATTCACGCTGTGTAAACTACACAATTGCTGGAAGTTCAAATTTAAACTGCAAGGTGGCTTTATATCAACAAATCTGGACTGAGCAAAAGTGCAAAAGACACGTATCTGTAATGTATTCGGAAAATAAACGGAATTTTTTGGCACCTATCATTCACCTGTTGTGACTACAAAATTGCTGCTATGGTATTCAAATTTAAGTGCAGAGTTGGCCTCAATGAACAAAAGCTGTAGTGCAACCAAATCCAAAAAAAAACACGATATCTGTAATGTATTCGGATAAATAAAAGGTTATTTTTTGGCACCTATCAATACACCTGTGTAAGCTAAAAAATTGCGGTATTCACCAATTTAAGTGCAAGGTGCCTCAATGAACAAAGCTGTATGCACCACAAAGTCAAAAAACACAGTATCTGAAATGTATTCGGATAAATAAAAGGAATTTTTTGGCCAACTAAGTCAATTCACCTGTGGTGACTAAAAATTTGCAGTATTCCACATTTAAGTGCTACTGTGCCTCAATGAACACAGCTGTAGTGGCAACCAAAAGTCAAAAAACACGTATCTGTAATGTATTCGGGATAAAAAAAAGGTATTTTATTTTTGGCACCTATCAATTCACTTCTGTGGTGACTAAAAAAGTGACTTTTAACAGCAGTAGATGCTCCTATAAAATTCTCTACTAACAATAAAAAATCTTCCAATCTCTAATCTAACTAAAATTTTAAGGATCAAAGCTAATAGTAGAGGGTTTCTCTTCTCTTGAAGAAATATAATAATTTCCGCTGAGCATGTTTGGCCACAGGCAGATGCGGTCACGCCTAACTGCTCTGAGATGCAGAGAGACACTGAAGAGGCTGAACAGAAACGCTGTTCTATTGTAAAACGAGGTCATGTGATTTTTTCCTAGCCAATCGCAACCATACACATCCCAGTCCATGACGTCGCACAACACATCTCACCCTGCTCTATTTCTGTAAGCTGATTTTGCTGGCCCGCCAAAATGAAAGGAAGCGCCGAAAAAGGCGCCGATCTTAATAGATGATGCAACAGCTTTTAACCTAAATTAATCCGCATGAATCTAAAAAAAATCCGAAGTCACCATAAAACCCTGTGGCCGATTTCAACTTTGTCGATAATAATCGCTCAACACTACTCATTTCAGATAAATGCCCCTGTGTCTGGATATTGAGGTTACATCCTTGTCTTGGCTCCTCCTGGAAATCTTTTATTTCCATCTCAGAAGGTCTATATCATTTACCCAGTGCTGGTCAGAAGAAGCCTCTGATGCCACATTATTTAAACTGGGTAGGTGAAAGGATTGGTCTTTGTCCGGCTATAACAAACCAATCAGAAACAACCCTTTCCTATCTTTTCAGAAGTCCTATATGAAGGGAAGAGCTCTGATTAATTGATACAGGCAACAAATAATCTTAGGCCAAGACAGTTTTTCATACATGTCCCTCCTAGAGGGTAAACTCTGCAGAATCACTCCCATCCTTGAAGAACATGATCAAGTTGGTCTGACAGATCTACTGCGCATGTGTAACCATCAGTGTAGAGGAGGCGCACTACAGTTCATGTCCCCAGGGCTGCCAGCACAGGAGCCTATCCATTTGCTTTAGTATGTGTGCCCCCGAGGATCTCTCCATTAGTCTGCTCTGTTTAAACACGCCTGATGCTTTTTTGTGTAGTGTTCAAGCTGGCTCTTTCAGATTTAAAGGCCAGTGCCTTGATGCCTGTCTGCCCTTGGCCTGGTTGAAACAGTCCAAATGAGGAATTTATGGTACAACCCATGTGGTTGCCAGGTAATGTCCACTATGCTGTTGCCAGTTAGTATGTCCCAATCTGTTGCCAAGTAGTGCCCCCCATCTGTTGCCATTTAAGTGCCCCCACTTGTTGCCAGGTAGTTGTGTCCCAACTGTTGCCAGGTAGTGCCCCACTGTTCCAGGTAGTGCCCCCATTCTGTTTAGCCAGGTAGTGCCCCCAATCTGTTTGCCAGGTATTGCCCCCCATCTGTTTGCCAGGTTTAAGTCCCCCCATCTGTTTGCCAGGTAGATGCCCCCATTTTTTGGGCCGGTAGATGTCCCCTCTGTTCCCCTTTTGTCCCCCCTCTGTTGCCAGGTATTGCCCCCATCTGCACCAGGTAGTCCCCCCATCTTTTTGCCGGGTAGTGCCCCCCTTTGGGTTAGCCGGGTTTAGTCCCCCCAACCCTTTTTCCCAGGTAGTGCCCCTTTTGTTCCCGGGGTAGTCCCCCCATTTGTTGCCGGGGTAGTCCCCCAAAATTTTTTCCGGGTTGTTGCCCTCTCTGTTTGCCGGGTTTGAGCCCCTAAAGCTAATAAAAAATAAAATAAAAAAAATCCATTTTTCCTTCCCAAAGGGTTTTGCAGCGGGCCCAGTCCTGCCCGATCTCTTCAGCGGGCGGGGGAAGTGGGGAGAAAGCCGCGCTTTACTCCCTGCGGGCCCGGCGTAAATTTCCCCTGCGCCGCGACCTGTATTTTCGGGCGCACAAAAACCGGCCCCGTACTTTACGGGGGGAGGAGGGGGGAGGGAGCGATCCCCCCTCCCTCCTCCCGCCAGTGGGGAAGGGGCGGGTGAGGGGGGGGCCTTTTTTAAACCCCCCTGGGGAAAAGGGGCCCGGCGGCGAAAGAGTAGGCCCGCGAAAATTTTTTCGGCGGTTTTTTAAAAGGCCCCCCGGCCGCCGGAAAGGGGGGGGGAGGAATCCCAAAAACCCCCCCAGGGGGGCGGGAGGGGCCCCCAAAATTAGGGGGAAACCCCCCGCCAAAAGGGGGAGATTTGGGCTTTTTATGTAAATAACTCAACCTTCAAAAATTGAAAGTACTTCCCCTTGCTCTGTGCTTCAGTTTGTAAGAAAAAAAAATTTTTAGCCTTTTCCCAATTGTACCGTGCTTAAAAACCTTTAAACGGGGTAGGGGCCCTGGGGGGCATCTGCAGCAAAGTGGGCCCTTGTGTGAGGATTGGGGGGTTTAAAAACCAGGGGTTTTTGGGACTCCGTTCCCGAAAGGTTTTGATGCGATATATGGGAGTGATAGTGGATCCACCCCCAGATCGGGGGTTCTTTTAAAACCAGAAAACTGGGAACAGGAGATGGAAAATTTGTGAGACAAAATTTGAGAAGAACAGCAAAGGGCCCGATTATCATGTCCCCTCAATATCTGAACAGGGGAGGAATTTATTTTAAATAAAAAATTGTTACGTTCTTCAAAAACAGGGGAAATCAATTTTTAACTTTTGAAAAATCCCTTCAAGTGAATGTGTCTCCAACATGGCCCCAGTGCCGCCCTGCCCCCAAGTAATGGGTTTGGTTACCAGCTCTTTTCCCCTTCGTGTGACATAAGAGGCCGGTGATTTCTCCTAAATCCTCAATGACGTATTGTAAAGATCCTTGTGTCCTTCAAATTCCCACTCCTCCAGGGAGAAATAAAAGGGGCCCTCTGACCCTTTTAGGAACCTGACACACAAAATGTTTACGGTACCCCCCAGACCCCTCAGTGGTTTTACGTATAATGTCCCAGAAATTCCCCAGGGGGGAAAAAACTCCCCGTCAGCAGCTCCCCCAATTTGTTGGTGGTTCTAGGATTTTTGGGTTATTGTCCCTTAATGTATAAAGTGAGTGCGGGGGGGGGGGCCTTTGTTTGGGGCCCAAGTTTCCAAAATTCCTAAACAAAAAGGGACAGCTGCGGGGGCCCACACAGTCACTAAACGTCTTTTCATTTCTGTGTAATCCTGGGTATGGGAGAAACCCCTTTGGTTTCAGTGACCAAATTCCAGAAATCAGTGACTAAAAAACAAATTTTATTCCACACTAAAGGAGTAAAAGGACACTTGTGGACTTCTGAGCTGTCCCTTTCCCTCTGAAAAACTTCCTCGGGAAGAGAAGTGAAAAGGAAGAAGACCTTTTTAAGGGGAAAAATTTTTTATGGTTTATAAGTCTTATTTTTCACAAAAGTTTTAAAGATCCCCAGTATTTTTATACTAAGTTTTTTAAATGAAGTAGATGTTCCCCTTTTTGCTTGTGGTTTAAAACCCTTGTGTACATGACCGGACAATCAGCCAGGAGACATTTATGAACTTCAGGGATATAACCTATGAAGACTCTGTCCATGAGGCATAAAATTATTTTTTGTATGTAACCCAGATAAAGTGTAAGGTGCTGATAATAAAGTGAAATCATTACACTGATATTCACACACCTTGTGTCTGTTGATTCTTTGAGCAGCTAAACCACTGCCTCATCTCGGATTAGTCGTGATTGAGACAACAACCTTCCACCATTTTGTTGTCTGTACTTAAACAATTTATATTGTTTATGAATATCTGTTAATGAAGTCTCTGGATTTGACCCCGGTGTACAGAGCTCTACTAACCCTACATCTGGAATACAGGGGTCATTTAAAGAGACCAGCTACAAAAAGAGATTGGTAAAGTAGAAACCAAAAGCCTAAAACTCAGGAGAGGCTGCAATCAGCAATAAGTGACTCTAATCCTGCCTGGGATAAACATAAACCTGTCCTAATATTAAAAATAAGATAATATAAAGACAATCAAATGGGTGAAGGGGTCTCCTATGGCCGACATCTATGTTTCTATATAACTGTAAAAATAGTGGAAAAAATCTGAGTCTCTGGGCTGAACCCGACCATCTGATTCCCTTAGCTCCTTTGGGCTGCACCCGACCATCTGACTCCCTTGTCTCCTCCGGGCTGAACCCGACCATCTGATCCCCTTGGCTCCTCCTGGCCTCTCCTCCTCGGTATAATGGGTGACTCACCATTCTCATTGCTCCTATAACATTACTACGGCTGCATTGGTTCCACATGAAAACATAATTGCCATACGGGGGGGTGATCTGCAGGTTTTCTGCTGCTCAGTCCATCATTTGGGAGCTCCGGAACTTTACACAGGACGATGGATTCCTCCGAAAATGGATTTTCTTTCTTCATTGACTGTTAGATAATAAAGATAATAGAAATCTAGAGAAGTTTACCTCTCCGGTCACCAGGTGGAGGATCTCCAAGGTGAGGTCTAATTATTCTTCTGCTGTTTCATTCCTGCCCGTGTCCATCTTGGTGGGTCATTCAGGAGAAGGAACGCTGTGTATGAGAATAGAAGAAAAACTGGATGAAATGGAAGGTTTTTAGAAATGTAGGGCCTGTTGGACAAAGGAGGGGCCAAATCATACAGGGGCCACAATGTGGGGACATACAGAACCTCTGGGGGCAGAGGAGAAGCAGCATCTCAGAGCCATCACCACATGTAAAACAGGGTGCCCCCAAAACATTCCACAGGATATTCCAAAATGTCTGATAGATGAGGGCCCCACCTTGGGGGGCCCTGCTTGGCTGTGTCTGAACTCCTATAGAAGTGAATGGGAGACCCCTGTACATTGGGGTGGCCACTTCTCTGTTCATTACCCACTTGGATGCAGCGGCCCCATATCCATAAGGGTCGGGTCTGTTCTCCAGAGGTGAGACCCTTATCTATCAGACATTTATGGGAGACGCCGTGGATACATCAGAAATGTCCATGTTGGGAAAACCCTTTATGTTATAACTGATAAAAGGGCTTGATTGCATCAGGTGAGAAGAGAAATATGAAGCCATTTCCCCAGACAGTGAGGACCTGACACACGGCTGATACTGAGGGAGGGCGATTAATCACAGTGATTGGGATAATTCACCATTTCAAGCTTTATTAACAGTCAAACGTACATTGTGTATTACATATGTGCCCGCTCTCACAGGATCCCTATGACCCATGCATTGGCAGCTATAGTACATCCCAAGGCTTTGTCTGAAACATACAGTGCAGACAACAGGGCGGAGCCTCAGTGCTTCTCATGTACAATGCACAGGAGAAGATCTCTGTGTAGCACCAATAATTCTACTAGGACAGCGGAAGACTGTAGCTGAAGGGGAAGCTGTGGGTCTCAAGAGAACAAAAGATTCAGGATGAAACCAACCTGACACTGAAACACGATAGTAAAAATAAATATAATCAAGATTAAAAAAGGACTGTCTTAATGTTAAATATTTTTTATACTTGCGTCAGACCGGAAATTAGGAAGTGTATCCCCATTTTAAAATTTGGGGCATGACGCTTATTGGATGTTTCATCCCGAATCAGGCCCCCCCCTGGTTTTTCTACGGCTGGGTGGGTAGGAGCCATTTTGGATTAGATGTGGTTTTTTTAAGGGGGATTTTTTTTTTTTAAATAATTCTTGGCTCCTGACTTCAGCTTGTTCCTGATTTGCACCCCATCTCCTTTCTGCCTTGACCTTTGGCTTGTCCTTGACTAAGAGGGTTTTTCACTATCCCCAACCCTTAGCTGTCAGTGTCAGGTTCTGTCTGTTCCCCTTGGGACCCCTATTTTAACTAAGCTGTAACATGGTGACTACATTGGGGTGAGTGGCTTGGGAGAAACTGCGCAATGTCAAGATAGTTGTGCGTGGTTAAAGGGTAAAAACAAGGGGCTTCCCCAGATGGTTGATGCGATATCATAAGGTTCGTGGATCCCCCTCCCCAAATTTTTTGGTCATAAAAACAGCACTGGATACAGTGGGAAAATGCGGACAGAATGAGGGACAGCAAAGGGCGATATATGAAACCTCATTTGTGTAAGCCTCATTGCGTTCGGACCCTTTTGGCCGTCTGTGGGACTTTGCTTGGGACGCCGCTTTTGGAAACGGTTGGCACACCAACTGCACACCGACAAAGGCTTCTCCAAACACGCCCCCTTTTTATTCCAGTGCAGGTTTAAGCAGGGCTAAAACCCAAAACATAAAACAAAATCTCGGCCCGTTTTGCCCCTAACTAAAAAATATTTACCTCTTTTAACTGGGCCCTGGATTACATCCAGCACCCCCAGAAAAAACCCCCCAGTCTCCATGGTATGGCTTCCTCAAGCCTGGGGGTTCTGAGCCTCCTCTCTCAAGCCCCAAACGCTTTTCCTTATGCAGTTTTTCCACACCCCTGATCCCTGCAGGACAGGCTTTTTATATGACTGGTTTGTAATATCCTGGAACCGAACCTTAGCCTGGACAGTGTGGATCGGCCTTCGCCTCCAACCTAAGCTGTGAACCGTTCACGGGGAAAGGCAAAACACAAAAGCGCAATAGCAAGCCATACTAGTTTCACAGTGTCGAGTTAACTATGGTTACTGACGCAAATGGTTGCCTTCCCCACCAGATATCAAGGATTTCAGTGGACTCCAGTCTCCAGAATTCTGCGTGTTACCCACCTGAAGTGGCAGGAAACCTGCGGACCGTAACTGAGGAGAACGTCGGGCGCACATCTAGACACAAAAGAGTTTTAGTCTGTGGTGGCAGGAAGCCAGCAGGTATAAGGACAAGCTTATAGATCAGCTATGATGGGGTTAATAAGAGTTATTTTACTTTGGTCTCATTATATATCAAGAATAAAATGTTGTGAAACAGATGTGGAATGTATTAAATTTATATTTTGACAGAACATTCACCTAAAGATAAACCTCAAGATTATGCAATGCAGAATTATTGTTATTGTTTTGCATGTTCTTTGTCAAATGGTCATGTAACCTTTTCCAGTGTTTATTCTGTGTCTCTTTGTTTGTATTTCTTGGCTCATTCTAAGAGTAATTAATGTTATATTTGTCAAAGAAGTTATGTTTTCCAGATAAGATTATGATGAGCAATTTCGGGAATAGGATGTTAAACATATTCATTGTTTTGACAGTGTAACTTTGTGCCAACATATTTGTTCTTTTAATGTGACTGCTTAGTATAAGTTAGACGAATATATCTTTTTATTGCGTAAATTCTAATGAAAAACTGTGGAAAACAATCCTTGGCATTGTCAGGACAGGATATTAGAAATAATTGTATGCCAATATATTTGTGATTATAAGCCAAATATTTCTCAACAGTTGGGGAGGAGATAATTCCAGACAGTGTGACGCAAGTTTCGCTATATATTTTCTTCTGGACAATAATAAACAGGTATACTGATTGTATGGCCAACACTATGTCTGGTTAACCCGCTTTACTATAATTCGTTTTTTGTTACCCTAACCCAGATTGGATAAATATTACCTACTGATGAGAAGATTTTTCTTTAGAGAAATTCGTATAGGCAGTTTTTTTGATATTCAAGTATAGCTTGCTCACTCCCATATTTAGGGTTGAGTGAGGAGTTTACTTAGGGGTAAAATTGCAGAGTCACCCTCATCAGGGCGGTTACTCTGCTAAGGGAAAGTTGTTAGGGCTTCCAGTGTATAGGGATAGTTTACCATCGTTTACCTCATCGAGTCCTGAAGTCTGTTGGCATTCATCTGTTACCTTTGACGATGCAGATATTGGGAGGTGGTAACTGGTTGTATACACTGCTTTTCTCTTGGTATACCTTGCAGGTTTTTGCGTTTTGTCTTTATTATACTTAGATGGTTTGTAATAGGTCACGCTGTATGTGTAGTCCCACTGTCACCTTTTACTTATTTTTTATGTATTTTTTGTAATCCTTAATAAAGTTTATTTGTTTTTTATTGATATTTGGTAGAACTTCTCTTGATAGGTGTTTACCACTATTCCATTGACAAGAGCAGTTCTTGAGACGGTGATAATTTCTAAATCAAAAACTGTTACATACTGCAGGAAAATCAATATCATTCTGTGGAAAATCCCTTCAAACTGAATGTGTCACAAAGAGCTGTTTTACTGATTAAAAGAGATAATGATACAGATTCTTTTCCATTTTTTTTATTTTATTTCGGATTTTAAAATTCTGTTTCCTGTATATAATTATGGGGCTGTCATCTCATCTGAGCTGATTTTAACAGCATATAGAGATATGCTTTATGCAGCTACATGGACATAGGAGCCCGTGAACAAGAGCTGACTCATTGACTTCTATAGGAGAGTGTTTGAGGCTCTGTGACCTGGGAAGAAGTCATTGTGTGGGGAGGGGGAGCTGTGACATCTCCTATTGTGAATGGTGATAAGCCGTGTTATCTACACATTGGTGTCACCTTCCATTGTAATCCGTGATGATAATTGAGGAGACTCTTCTCTACAGAAGAGGAAGTGTCAGCCTATTTTTAGGCTTAGTGAACACAGTGAGACCTGTAGGAGTTCAGGATTTTTCAGAATATAGAAAGTGATAGGAGAAACTAAATAATAAAAACACATCACCAAAAATTATTTAAAAAATTGCTTCATATAAAAACATAATATAAACAATAGGTTACTTTCTGCTGACACAATCCCTTTAAATCTGCAACATGGCCGCCAGTGCCATCCTGCACCCAAAGTAACAGGTGAGATAACCCAGCTCTGTCTCCTTACCTTGTGACATAAGAGGCCGGTGATTCTCCAGATCCTCCATCATGACGTCCTTGTACAGATCCTTGTGTCCTTCTAAATACTCCCACTCCTCAATGGAGAAATAGACAGCAACCTCCTGACACCTTATAGGAACCTGACACACAAAATGATACAGTCATCACCCAGACCCCTCATAGGTGTTACTGTATAATGTCACCAGCATTCCCAGCAGCAGCAGGTCACCTCTCCAGTAAGCAGCTCCGTCATCTTGTTGGGAGTTCTAGGATCTTCTGCTTATTGTCCTTCTCATGTATCAGTGAGTGCGGGGGAGGCTCTATGATGGGGCCCCGGCTCCATCCTCCTGACACACAGGGACAGCTGCTGGGGGCCACACAGTCACCTGACGTCTTCTTCACTACTGTGTAATCCTGGATTTTTTTTATTTCAAACAATTTTTATTAACATTCTGATTCAAAAATGCTTTCACACTGTACAAATAAAATGTTCATATTGTTTTAAAAATGTTTTCAATGAACGTGTCCAATTATGAATCAGGTCTCTAACAGTAATATCCACAGAACAATAGGAAGCATATCATTGTATGAGCAATGACTATAGGACCCGGCATAGATCCCAGTGCAGTATAAAACTATAGCAGATAGAAGCTATTTATATCGAACCATACACACCATTTGAACATTGATATTTCACAGACCAGGAAAGAACCAAATCAACTCAATCAGCCCAGGTCACCCCCCCAAAGAGAAAAGTCGCCCCGACCCTTCCACATAACACTCGCACAACTGCCCAACATAAAAGATGAAAGAGTGAAAGAGAAAAATAAATTTGGCACAAACCTCACCTTAAACGCAGCAAACCTTAAAGTTGTCCCTAATCCACAAACTCCCTTTTCACTTCTCTTTCAGATTCCATTTAGTATAATGGAAGTTACCATCAACTCATCTATTTATGATTGTGACAAATGTTGCCAAATAAACGTCTCAATCGCTTAAAAACCTTTTTTGCTTCCTTGTGTCTTTCCTCCTTCCCCCGATCAGAATAAAAGGAAGTTGTGGCTATGGAAGATAACATGGCGAGCGCCGGTAACTCAGCTTCTAACCAGTTTCTCAACAAGAACCATTTAACCACTGCCAATAAAATATGGACTCATGGAGACACCCCTGGCAAATTTCCCCCCTCCCCTTCTTACTGTTTCAAATCTTTTGAGCTGTAAATTTCCAATGATAATTTCCCCTGGCAGAGGATCCATAATCTCACTGCTCTTACAGTAAAGAACCCTCTTCAATGTTTGCTGCCCCTTGTTATAGTATAATATGTTCTACCTTTCCTTCTTTCCTCCAGGCTATACAAACTAGGTTCTAGAAGTGTTAAAGGACCGCTCCAATTTCCCTACTCCGAAACCACTCCATCTTGGTTCATTAGAAATTGCTTTTAGCTACTCTGTAGAGAAAGTAATTTTGCTGATCTGCACTTGCATACAGGATTTCTGGCTGATGAAAGTTGCTGTTAGGTCACATGACCTGCTCTCTGATTGGCTCTTACACATTCTGCTTTTGATGCTGACGGGAAGTCGGAATCTTTATGCATTTTTATGAGACATTGAACCTTGCATAGGAATGCATAGAGAGTTTCACTTCCGGATCACACAAGCATGCAGTATTTCAGCAACTCAGAATGCAGGTCACATGACCCAGTGGCAGCAGAGAGAAATCCTGTATTCTATATTTACTATTTTGCCATAGGCAGACTTAAACTCTATCAGTTCTCAGTCTATAAAGCACTAAAACTTAATTTTTGTTATGTACAACACTTAACCTCTATAACACACTTTTTAGAAACCTGATTTCTAACCTCGCAATTTATCCCTTTCTAAATGTGAAAGAATAACTCCTTTTCTATTATCAAATCTGGTAGAATACCACCTATTATATCAACAGGGAAACCCTATATATACAGTGATTTGCTAACTGCAAACAGGAATCCAAAAACATCTTACTTGGGCTGTCGTCCCTAATCTGATGGGCATGAAGCATATAAGGTTTCCTTGTGAAACCCTCTGCAGCAGATAACAGAGTGAAAAGAGGTAGAAAATCACAAATTAAAATGTCATGCCTGACCTCCCCAACATGTTTCATCAGCTAACTGGCTTCATCAGGTGATAGAGGTCCAGTCCCATATGGTCTAGTTCATTTCGTTTTATATGGTCTTAGGTACGCACCCTATTCAGGTGCTCACCAATTAGCCACCAGAGATTCAACAATACCCATTCCCCCTTTCAAAACACACCCCTTTCTCTCCATTTACTGCCGCTGCGTTCTCATAACCAACATTCCTCAGGCAATTTCGCCATCTCCGTTGCGGGCTTCAGACCTATCTTACCATGCCGCCCGCGCACAGGCACTGCACCAATGGACATTTCCGCCCTTACTGTGATGGACTTCCACCAAACTTCTCTCACATCAGTGCATCTGCGCGGCTCTCCTAGAACGGACTAAGCGGAATAGGTCCTACATTATGCGGCACACTGCTATCTTTGTCCCTTCCCATAAGCCTCTTCCCCTCTGTGTCTAATGTGCATATTCATTTTTCATTCATTTTACAGGATTTCTGGCTGATGAAACTTGCGGTTAGGTCACATGACCTACTCTCTGATTGGCTCCTAAACATTCTGCTTTTGATGCTGACGGGAAGTCTGAATCTCTATGCATTTTTATGAGACACTGAACCTCGCATAGGAATGCAGAGAGAGTTTCACTTCTGGATCACACAAGCATGCTGTATTTCAGCAACTCAGAGTGCAGGTCACATGACCCAGTGGCAGCAGTGAGAAATCCTGTATTCAGCTGCAGATTTCAACATTATTGGCACCACTGTATAACTAGAAGCAACTTCTAATGAACTAAAGGCAAAAAACTGGAGAGGTCTTTTAGGGTGAAGACCTTCCACCATTTTGTAGTTTTTCCTTAAACGAGATCTATATTATTGTCTTTTTGTTGAAGAAATCTCCAGATGTGACCACATTATTCACCATTAGTAGAAAGAGGTAGGGTGTGACTGGCTGTATAAAGCTCTAGTGACCCCACATCTGGAATACCGGGCTCAGTTCTGAAAACCAGATACAAAAAGAAATTGTTAAAATTGTAGGGTCCAAATATGGGCTCCAAGGTCCTAAGCCTAAAACTTATCAGGAGAGACTAAAATAACTGTATTGTCTGAAGGAAAGAAATGACAATATGGAAACTTTTACAGATATGTATGGAAAATCAACAGTGACTGTAAACCTGCCTGGGATCAACATGGATCTATAATAAAATATAACTAAGAAGGACATAATGCAGGAGCCGTCTACATGGACCATAAGCTCCTCTCTGACGTCATATTCTAGGTTTCTATATCAATGACAAAATAGAGAAATAAATCCAAGTCTCTGGGCTGAACCCAACCATATGATTCCCTTGGCTTCACCGGGATGAACCCAACCATCTGATTCCCTTGGCTTCTCCGGGCTGAGCCCGACCATCTTATTACCTTGACTCCTCCGGGCTGAGCCCAACCTTGGCTTCTCCAGACCCTCTCCGACTCGGTATAACAGGGGACACACCATTCTCATTGTTCCTATAACATTACTATGCCTGCACTGGTTTCCATGATACATAACTGAATTGCGACATAATGGGGGTGGGAA
>JAODAL010067275.1:0-17369 GCA_025379985.1 Phyllomedusa bahiana | reverse complement strand
AGAGAGGATCGGGGGCCGGGGGGCCCAAAAGGGGATTGGGGGGAAACCTTTAAAAGGAATCTGGAAAGGGAGACAGAGAAACAATCGGGAGGAGGGAGACAGTGAAGTCTGGAAGTGAGGAAAGGGAAGGAATGTGGAAGGGGGGGAAAGAGGAGGATGTGGAAGGGGCACAGAAGAAGTCTTCAGGAAAATAATGCCCTGTTTTTTCTTCAAAAAGGTGAAAGAGCCTGTGTGCGGGCAAATATGAGATCGGTGTTCTTGTGTTGCATTCTGGGGTACTGCGCTCTGTGCAAGTTCTTTTGCTGCGTTCTCTGTGCTCCCATTTTGTGTCCCTGCTTTTCGGGTCGCGTCTGTGTGCTGCATTTTTGTGCTGAAATTTTGTCCCTGTTTTCTGTGTTTTGGGGGTTCTGTTGCTGCCTTCGGGTATGCTGCGTTCTGGGGGTGCTGCGTTTTGGGGCTGCTTTCGGGTTACTGCTTTTTCTGTGTGCTGGTTTTTGTGGGGCTGCGTTCGGGTTGTACATTCTTTTGTGCTGCATTTTTTGGCCTGAATTCTTGGCTGCATTCTGTGTCCCTGCTTTTCTGTGAGCTGTGTTCTGCATTCTGTGCTGTGTTCTGTGTGCTGCGTTCTGTGTGCTGCGATCGGGGTTGCTGTGTTTTGTTCCCGCGTTTTTGTGGTGTGCATTCGTGCGCGTTAGTGTGCTCCCTTTCTGTGCTGTATTCTGTTTTCTGCTTTCTGTGCTGTATTCGGGTTTTTGCATTCTGTGTGCTGCTTTCTGTGTGCTGCGTTCTGTACTGAGTTCTGTGTGCTGCGTTCTGTGTACTGAGTTCTGTGTACTGAGTTCTGTTGCTTTTGTTCTCCCCATTCTTTGCTGGTTCTGTGTGCTGCTTTTCTTTTGTGCTGCTTTTCCTGTGCTGTGTTCTGGTGCTGATTTGGGTGTGCGCTTTCCCCTGTGTGCTGCATTCTGTGTGCTGCATTCTGTGCTGCATTCTGTGTGCTGCGTTCGGCTTTCCCAGTGTGCTAAAATTCTGTGGGGCGGGCTTCGGGGTGTGTTTGGCGTTCTGGGGTGCTGCATTCTGTGTGCTGCGTTCTGTGTGCTGCGTTCTGTGTGCTGTGTTCTGTGTTCTGTGCTGAAATTCTGTGCTCCCTTTTTCTATGCTGAAATTCGGGGGTGCTGCTTTCCTGTAGGGCTGCAATTGGTTGGCGGGTTTCTGGGGTGCAAAAATTTTTGTGCGGGGTTCTGTTTTGCGCATTCTGTGGGCTGCATTCTGTGTGTGAAATTCCCTTTGTGCTGTGTTCTGATTCTTGCGGCGTTTGGGGTTTCTCCCATTCTGTGCGGGCATTCTGGGTGCTGTGTTCTGCTTTTCTGTGCTTCGTTCTTTTGTGCTGGTTCTGGGGGCCTGCTTTCTGTGTGCTGCTTTGGGGCTGGGGTTCTGGGTGTGCTTTTCTGGCCCTTGGGTTCTGTGTGTTTGCATTCTTTTGGGGCTGCTTTCTGTGGCTGAAAACCCTGTGTGTTTCGTTCGTGTGCCTTTTCTGTGCGGCGTTCGGTTGTGCTGCATTCTTTTGTGCGATTCTGTGTGCTGGGGTTCTGCTTTCTGTGTTGCGTTCTGTTTTTCCGGAAATTCCGTCCCGGCATTCTGTGTGTTTGTTTTCTGCTTTTGGGTGTTTCCCTTCTGTTTTTGCTGCTTTTCTGCTGCTGCAATTCTGTGTACTGCATTCTTTTGTTTGGTTCTGTGTGCTGCGTTCTTAGGGTGCTTTCCCTGTGTCGCATTCGGTTTTTGTTTGGTGTTTGGGGTTTTTGCTGCGTTCTGTGTGGCGCTTCTGTTTTGGGTTTTTTGTGTTGTTTTTCCGGGGGGGCTGCATTCTGTTTTTACTCCCCCCCCCCGGCCCCCCCCCGTGGCGGCGGTTTTGGGGTTTTACGGTTTTGTGTGCTGCATTCTGTGCTGCGTTCTGTGCTGCATTCTGTGTGCTGCGTTCTGAGTGGTGCTTTCTGTGTGCTGCATTCTGTGTACTGCGTTCTGTGTGCTGCGTTCTGTGTGCTGCATTCTGTGTGCTGCCTTCTGTGTGCTGCGTTCTGTGTGCTGCGTTCTGTGAAAGGGGGTTCTGGGGTGCTGCGTTTTTATTTTGAAAACTTTCTGTTCTGCATTCTGTGCTGCGTTCTGTGTGCTGCATTCTGTGTGCTGCATTCTGTGTGCTGCATTCTGTGTGCTGCGTTCTGTGTGCTGCGTTCTGTGTGCTGCATTCTGTGGGGCTGTTTTTTGGTTTTCTGCTTTTCTTTTGTGCTGCTTTTGGTGTCCCTGCGTTCTGTGTTGCGTTCTGTGTGCTTTTTTCTTGGCTGCTTCTGTGCTGTGTGTTCTGCATTTGTGTTTGCTTCTGTGGGGCTGCATTCTGGGGAAATTGCATTCTGTGTGCTGCATTCTGTGCTGCGTTCTGTGTGCTGTGTTCTCCCATTTTTGTCCCTTTTTCCCCTGTTGTTTGCTTTCTGTGTACTAATTCTGTGTGCTCCCCATTCTGTGCTGCGTTTGTTGCGGGGTTTCTGTTGCGGGTTTCTGTGTGCTGCTTTCTGTGCTGAAAATTTCTGTGTACTGGTTCGGTGCGGCGTTCTGTGTGCCTACTTTCTGGTGTGATTCTGGGGCCTGCGTTCTGGGGTTGCGCCTGCTGGGGGCCCCTTGGTTTTTGGGGTTTCGGGCTTTCCCTGTGCTGCGTTCTGTTGCGGCATTCTGTGTTTGCTTTTCGGGTGTGTTTGCATTCTGGGGTTGCGTTCTGTATGCGGTGTTCTGTTTTGGGTGGCTGCATTCTTTGGGCATTCTGTCGGGGTTCTGTGTGCTGCATTTTTTGCTGCTTGGGGTTTTGCTGCATTCTGTGTGCTGAATTCTTTTTGCTGTGTCTGTGTGGGGGCTTTTCTGTGTGCTACTTTTTTGTGTGCTGGGGTGCTGTGTGCTGGCCTTCTGTGTGTGCATTCTGTGGGCTGCGTTTGTGTCCCTGGTTTTGCATTCTGTCCCTGCATTCAAAGGGGTGTGTTCTGTGTGCTGCATTCTGTGTGCTGCGTTCTGTGTGCTGCATTCTGTATGCTGTGTGCTGCATTCTGTGTTGCGTTCTGTGTGCTGCATTCTGTGTGCTGCATTCTGTGTGCTGCGTTCTGTGTGCTGCGTTCTGTGTGCTGCATTCTGTGTGCTGCGTTTGTTTTCTGCTTCTGTGTGCTCCCATTTGTATGCCTTTTGGGCTGTTTTCCCTATGTTTCGTTCGTGTGCGCATTTTGTGTGCTGCTTTTCTGTGTGTCGTTCTGTGTCCCAAATTTTCTGTGTGTGCATTCTGGGGGGTTGTGTGCGGAAATTCTGTGTTGCGTTCTGTGTGCTGCATTCTGTGTGCTGCGTTCTGTGTGCTGAGTTCTGTGTGCTGCGTTCTGTGTGCTGCATTCTGTATGCTGTGTTCTGCATTTTCGGTGTTGGTTCTGGGGCGGGCATTTTTGGGGCTGCGGTTTTCTGTGTGCTGCATTCTGTATGCTTTTGTGGCGGGCCTTTCTGTGTTGCGTTCTGTGTGCTGCATTCTGTTGCTGGTTCTTTTGTGCTGAAATTTGGGGTTGCTGCGTTCTGGGGTGCTGCATTCTGTGCTCCCTTTTCTGTGTGCGCTTTTCTGTGTGTTTGGTTTTTCCGGGTGCGCATTCGGTGTGCTGGGTCTTGTGAAAAGGGGCATTCTGAGTGCTGCGTTCTGGGGGCCCCTGCTTTTCTGGGGTGTGCATTCTGTGTACTGCTTCTTTTGGGGCTGCGTTTTTGTGTGCTGCGTCCTGTTTTGGGCTTTTCTGTGGCTGCATTTCGTGCTCCCAATTCTTTTTAACTGGTTCTGTGGGCCCTGCTTTTCTGTGTGCTCCCATTCTGTGTGCGCTTTTCTGTGTGGGGTTCTTTTGTGCTGAAATGTTTGTGGCGGCTTTCCCCTTGCTGTTTCTGTTTTGCTGGGGTTCTTGTACTGCGTTCTGGTGCTCCCGTTCGGTGTGCTGCGTTCTGTGTTGGGGTTAGGGTACTGCTTTGCTGTCCTGCGTTTCTGTGTGCTGGGGTTTCTGCATTCTGTGTGCGTTCTGTGTGTTGCTTTTTGGTGTACTGCTTCTGTGTGCTGGTTCTGTGGGGGGGGGTTTTCTGTGTGCTGTTTTTCATTTTCTGTGCTGCGTTCTGTGTCCCTCCCATTCGGTGTACGAAATTCGGGTGCTGAAATTTTTGTGCTGCGTTCTGTGTGCTGCGTTCTGAAAGGCTGCTTTTGTGTGGCTTCTGTGCTGAATTCTGTTTTACTGCGTTTTTTTGTCCCGCTTTCCCTTTGTGCTACATTCGGGTGGTTTGCATTCTGTGCGGGCGTTTGTGTGCTGCATGCTGTGTGCAAAGTTTTTTGTGTTCTGCATTCTTTTCCCCTGCGTTCTGTGGTGCTTTCTTGCGCATTCTTGTGCTGCATTCTTTTGGGGCTGTGTTCGTATTGTGCTTTTCTGTTGGGCTGAAATTCTGTGGCGGCATTCTGTGTTCTGCTTTCTGTGCTGGGGTTGTTGTGTGCTGCATTCTTTTTTGCGTTCTGTGGGGCCTTTCCCTGTTGCTGCATTCTGTGCTGTTTCTGTGTCCCTGCATTCTGTGTGTACATTCTGTGTTTTGGTTCTGGGGTGCTGCTTCTGTGTCCCAATTCTGTGTGTCCGTTCTGTGTGCTGTGTTCTGCTTTCTGTGCTGCGTTCTGTGTGCTGCATTCTTTGCTGCGTTCTGTGTGCTGCATTCTGTGTGCTGCACCCGTGCTGTGTTCGGGGTTTTTGGCTTTTTCCTGTGTGCACATTCTGTGTGCTCCCGTTCTGGGGGTGCCGGTTTCTTGATTGCTGCTTTTCTGTGTGCTGCATTCTGTGAAATCCCTTCGTGTGGTGCATTCTGTGCTGCGTTCTGGGGTGCTGCTTTCTGAACCCTTGCCTTTCCCTGTGGCTGCTTTCCCTGTGCGGGCTTTTTGTGTGCTGCGTCCTTTTGTGCTGTTTTCCTGCTTTGCTGCATTCTGTGTGCGGTTTTTCGCGTCTGGTTCTGTGTGCTCCCGGTTCTGTTTTGCTACATTCGGTGTGCTGCATTCTTGTCGCGTTCTGTTGGGCACCCCCTTTTGTGAATGTTTTGGGGGGCTGTTTTCTGTGCTGCACTGGTGCGGCTTTCCCCTTGAGTGGTGAAATTCTGTGGGGCTGCATTCGGTTACTCCCCCTCCGGGTTTTTGGGCTGCGTTCTGGGGGTTGCTTTTCTGGGGTCGGGCATTCTGTGTGCGTTTCTGTGTGGCTGTTTTTCTGCTTCTGTGCTCTTTCTGTGTGCTCATTCTGTGAAACGGCTTTCCCTGTGTGCTCCCTTCTGGTTTGGGGCCCTGTGTTTCTGCATTTGTGCCGCGTTCTGTGTCCTGGCATTTTTGTGTACTCCCTTTTCTTTTGTCGGGCATTCTGTGCTGGTTCTGTGTCCCTTGCGTTCTTGTATGCGGGCTTTTCTGTGTGCGCTTTTCTTGCTGCATTCTGTTTTAATTTGCTTTCCTTTTGTGCGGGTTCTGTGTTTTACATTTGTTTTGCTCTTTCCCTGTGCTGCGTTCTGTGTGCTGCATGCTGTGTCCCTGGGGTTCGTGTTCTGCATTCGTGTTTGCTTCGGTGTGCTGCATTCTGTGGGCTTTCGGTGTCCCTGCTTTCTTTTGTGCGGGGTTTCGTTTGCGGGGCCTTTTCTGGGTGCTGCTTTTCCTGTGTTTTTTTGCTTTTCTGTGTTCTCATTCTGTTCCTGCGTTCCCTGGGGCTGTTTTTTTTGGGTTGCGTTCTGGGGGCTGCATTCTGTGGGGCTCCCATTCTGTGCTGTTTTTCGGGTGTGCTCCCATTCTGTTGGCTACTTTGTGTGCGCGTTCTGTGTGCTGGGGGTTCTGGGGTGCGCCTTTCTGTGTGCTGCGTTCGGGTGCGGGGTTTTCCCTGCATTCTTCCCTGCGTTCTATGTGCTGTGTTCTGCGTGCTGCATTCTGTGTGCTGCGTTTTGGGCCCGGGCCATTCTGTATGGGGGTTTTGCTGCATTCTTTTTGCTTTCTTGTGTTTGCTTTCGTGGGGCTGCGTTCTGTGTGCTGCGTTCTGTGTGCTACATTCTGTGTGCTGCATTCTGTGTGCTGCATTCTGTGTGCTGCGTTCTGTGTGCTGTGTTCTGTGTGCTGCATTCTGTATGCTGTGTGCTGCATTCTAATTTTCCCGTTCTGTGTGTTTGATTTTGTTTTTCTGAAATTTCTGGTGCGGGCGTTTTGTGCTAAGTTCTTGGGGCTCCCAATTCGGTATGCTGTGTGCTGCATTCTGTGTTGCGTTCGGTTTTCCCTCCCTTTCGGGTGTGCGGCGTTCTGGTGCTGAGTTCTGTGTGTTTGCGTGGGTTGTGTGCTGCATTCTGTATGCTGTGTTCTGCATTCTGTGTTGCGTTCTGTGTGCTGCATTCTGTGTGCTGCGTTCTGTGTTTGCTTTCCCTTTTTGCGTGGTTTTGCATTCTGTTTTGGGTTTCCCTGTGTGCTGCATTTGGGGTGTGCGTTCTGGGGTGCTGAAATTCCCTGTGTGCTGCATGCTTTTGGCTGGTTCTGTGGGGCTTCGTTCTGTGTTCTGCATTCTGTGTGCTGCGTTCTGTGGTTTGGGTTTCTTTTGTGCTGCATCCCTGTGTGCTGTGTTTTGGGGGGCTCTTCTGTGGGGGCTGTGTTCTGTGTGCTGCATTCTGTGTGCTGCGTTCTGTGTGCTGCATTCTGTGCTGCGTTCTGTGTGCTGCATTCTGTGTGCTGCATTCTGTGTGCTGCGTTCTGTGTGCTGCGTTCTGTGTGCTGCATTCTGTGTGCTGCATTCTGTGCTGCGTTCTGTGTGCTGCATTCTGTGTGCTGCATTCTGTGTGCTGCATTCTGTGTGCTGCATTCTGTGCTGCATTCTGTGTGCTGCATGCTGTGTGCTCATTCGGGTTGCTGTTTTTTCCTGTGTGTGTGTTCTGTTTTGCTTTCTGTTTTGCTGTGTTCTGTGTCCCTGCGTTTTTGGGTGCGTGTTCTGCTTTTCGGTGCTGCGTTTTTATGTGCTTTTGTTCTGCATTCGGCTTCGTTCTGTGCCTCCCTTTTCTGCGGGGCTGCTTTCTGTGTGTTTGGCGTTCTGGGTGCTGGGGTTCTTGTGCTGCATGCGGGTGTGCTGCATGCTGTGTGTTTCATTCTGGTTGCGTTCTTTTGGGGCGGGCGTTTGTGTGCTGCATTCTGGGGGGTTGGCTGCATGCTGTGTGCTGCGTTCTATTTGCTTTTTGTTCTGTTTTGCTCCCCTTCTGTATGTTTGTGTCCCTGTTTTCTTTTTTGCGTTCTGTGTGCTGCATTCTGTGTGCTGCGTTCTGTGTGCTGCGCTCTTTTTGCTGCATTCTGTGCTGCGTTCTGTGTGCTGCATTCTGTGTGCTGCATGTTTGTGTGCGGGTTTTCTGTGGTGCTGTATTCCCGGTGTGCTGCATTCTTTTGGGCTGCTTCGGTTTTACTGGTTCGTGTGCTGCTTTCTTGTGGCTGCTTTTTTGTGTGTTTGGCGTTCTGTGTGCTGCTTTCTGTGTTCTGCATTCTGGCTGCGTTCTGTGTGCTAAATTTCCCTGGGGTAACTTTTTTCTTTTGGGGTTGTGGTTCTGAAATTTGAGCTGCGTTCTGTGTGCTGCATTCTTCTCTGCGTTCTGTGTGCTGCGTTCTGTGTGCTGCATTCTGTGCTGTGTTCTGTGTGCTGCATTCTGTGTGCTGCATTCTGTGTGCTGTGTTCTGTGTGCTGTGTTCTGTGTGCTGCATTCTGTGTGCTGTGTTCTGTGTGCTGTGTTCTGCATTCTGTGTGGTGCATTCTTTTGTTTTCGTTCTGTGGTCTTTTGCTTCTGTGGGGCTCCCTTCTGTGTGCGCTTCGGTCTGGGGTTCTTTTTGTGCTGCTTTCTTGTGCTGCGTTCTGTGTCGCATTCTTGGGCTGCATTCTGTTGCTTTTGTTCTGTTTTTTCGTGTTCTAATTTGTGTGGTGCATTCTGGCTTGGGTTCTGTGTGTTTGCTTTCCCTTTTGGCTGCATTCTGTGTGCTGCATTCTGTGTGCTGCGTTCTGTTTGCTGCATTCTGTTTTCTGCTTTCGGGTGTGCTGTGTTCTGTGTGCTGCGTTTTGTGTGCTGCGCTTTTTGGGCCTGCATTTTTGGGGCTGTTTCCTGTGTGCTATTTTTCTGTGTGTGAAATTTTTTCTGTTTTAACTGCTTTTCTGGGGTGCTGCTTCTGTGTGCTCCCATTTTGTGCTGCGTTCTGGGTGCTGTTTTTCTGCTTTTGGGTGCTGCGCCTGTGTGGGCTTTTCTGTGTGCGGCTTTTCTGTGTGCTGTTTTTTCTGTGTGCTGTTTTCTGTGGGGCGCATTCTGTGTGTTTGCGGTTCTGGTGTTTTGCGTTCTGTGTGCTCGTTCTGTTTTCTGCTTTTAGGCCTCCCGTTCGGTGTGTTTGTTTTCTTTTGACTGGGGTTTCTGTTGCTGTGTTTCTCCCCTTTTCTAAAGCGGCGTTCTGTGTGCTGCATTCTTCTCTGCGTTCGTGTCCCCTGTTTCGGTGTGCGCTTCTGTGGCTGGGGTTTTTCGGGTTTTGCTGTGTTCTGTGGCTGCATTTGGGTGCGTGTTTTGTGTGCGGTGTTCTGAAATTCTGGGGTGGTGCATTCTGTTTTCCGTTCTGTGTCTGAAATTCTGTTTGCTCCCTTTTGTGTGCTGCATTCTGTGCTGTGTTCTATGTGCTGCATTCTGTGTGCTCTTCTTGGTGCTGCTTTCCGGGTGGGCTGCTTTCTGGGGCGTGTTCTGTTTTTCTTTTTTCGGCACTGTGTGGTGCATTCTGTTTTCTTTTCTGTGTGTTTGGCATTCTGTGTGCTGCATTCTGTGTGCTGCGTTCTGTGTGCTGAATTCTGTGTGCGGGGTTTCTGTGTGCTGTTTTCCCTGTGTGCTGCTTTCTGTTTTGTTGCGCTTGTTTGCTGCATTCTGTCTGCTTTTCTGCTGTGCACTTTCTGTGGGGTGAAATTCTGGGGTTACTCCCGTTCTGTGTGCTGCATTCTGTGTGCTGTGTTCTGTGTGCTGCATTCTGTGTGCTGTGTTCTGCATTCTGTGCCGCGTTCTGTGTGCTGGTTCGTGTGCGGCATTTGTGTGTGGGGTTTTCTGTGGTGCATTCTGTTTTGGCTGCGTTCTGTATCCCTGCGTTCGGGTGTGTGTTTTCTGTGTGCGGCTTTCTGTTGCTGCTTTTTCGTGTGCCTGGGTTCTTTTGTGCTGCATTCTGGGTGCGGGCATTCTGGTGCTGTGTTTTTTCCCATTCTGCTCTGCTTTCCCTGTTTGCTGCTTTCCCTGCCCCCATTCTGTGTCCTGCATCTGTGTGTTTGCTTGGGGGTGTGCTGGGGGTTTCTGTGGCTGTGTTTTTGTGCTGCATTCTGTGTGTTTGCATTTTTGTGCGTTTTTGTTGCTGCTTTCTGTACCCCTTTTTTCTGTGTGTTTTGCTTCTTTGCTGCGTTCTGGGGCCCCTGCGTTTGTGCTGCTTTTCCTGTTTGGCTGCATTTTTTGTACTGCATTCTGCCCCTCCTTCTGGTGCGGTTTCCCTGGGTGCTGCTTTCTGTGGCGGCATTCTGCACTCCGTTTTTGGGGTGCCTGCATTCTGTGTGCGCTTTCCCTGGTTCTGCATTCTTGCTGGTTCTGGGGTGCTGCATTTTTGTGTGGCGTTCTGGTTCTGATTTTGGCTTTCCCTGTGGGGCTGCATTCGTTTTTTGCTGGGGTTCTGTGGCTTTTGTTCTGTTGCTGCATTTGTGGGGCTGCTTTCCCTGTTTTGCTGCATTTTTTGCACTCATTCTGTGGGGCCTTTTCTGGGGGTCTGCTTTCTTTTGTGCTGCATTCTGTGTCTGCATTTTTGGGCTGCTTCTGGGCTTTCGGGTGTGCTCCTTTTTCTTTTGTGCTGCATTCTGTGTGCTGTGTTCTGTGTGCTGCGTTCTGTGTGTTTGCTTTTCTGGGGTGTTTGCATTCTGTGTGCTGCATTCTGTGTGCATTCTGGGGTGCGGCTTTTCTGTGTTTTTTTTTTTTTTTTTTTTTTTTTTTGGTTTTTTTTTTTTTTTTTTGTTTTTTTTTTTTTTATTTTTTTTTTTTTTTGGCGGCCCATTCTGTGTGCTGTTTTGGGCTTTCCCTGAAACTCATTTCTGGGGTTTTGCTGCATTCTGTGTGCTACATTCTGTGTGCTGAAATTCTGTGTGCTTGCGTTTTTGTGTGCTGCATTCTGTTTTGCTGGGGTTCTGTGTGCTGAAATTCTGTTTTGCTGTGTTCTGCTTTCTGTTTTGTTTGCGTTCTGTTTGCTGAAATTCCCTGCCACTCGGGTTCTGGTGCTGCTTTCTGTGTCTGCATTCTGTGTGCGGGCTTTCCCTGTGTGCTGTTTTCTGCATTCTGGTGCTGCTTTCCCGTGGTGCGGGCTTCGTGCTGCATTCTGTGTGCTGCGTTCTGTGTGCTGCGTTCTGTGCTGCGTTCTCGGTGGTACCTGGAATTCCATTCAATCTTCTGTTTCTCGTTCAACTTGGCGAAGCCGCAGGTAAAACGTCTCGAGAGCCAACAGCTTCCAACGTGGAACAGGAGCTGAGAGACGGCGAAGCTGCTGGCGGAGATGCAGAGCGTCAGCGTGCTGAAGTGCGGCATGGTCACCTGCAAGAGAGAGAGGACGTCACAGCAGCTGAGCCACCACCACCTCCTGGCAGCAGCACATTCCTGAGGAGTCGCCCCATGCTGCATTGTGGATGCTCCGACACATTAACTTATTGCCTTGACCGGAGGCAGCAGATCTGAGGGATCGATGGTGTACAGATGTAGCAGAGTCCAGCCGGAGCGAGATATCTGCTCTGTAAACAACGGCCATTGAAAAGCATTGAACAAGGAGATAACATTCTGTGCCGAGATATCACAGTGTACATGAGAGAGCCGTGCACTGCAGATAACACCCAGGTCATACAGACGAGCCGTGCACTGCAGATAACACCCAGATGATACAGACGAGCCGTGCACTGCAGATAACACCCAGATGATACAGACGAGCCGTGCACTGCAGATAACACCCAGGTCATACAGACGAGACGCGCACTGCAGATAACACCCAGGTCATACAGACGAGCCGCGCACTGCAGATAACACCCCGATGATACAGACGAGCCTTGAAACTGCAGAAGAACACCCAATGATACAGACGAGCCGGTGCACTGCAGAAAAACACCCAGATGATACGGACGAGCCGTGCCTGCAGAGAACACCCAGATGATACAACGAGCCGTGCACTGCAATAACACCCAGATGATACATACGAGCCCGCGCATTTGCAGATAACACCCAGATGATACAGACGAGCCGTTGAAACTGCAGGAACACCCCGATGATACAGACAAAGCCGTGCACTGGCAGAAAAACACCCAGATGATACAGACGAGCCATGCACTGCAGATAACGCCCAGATGATACAGACAGCCGTGCACTGCAGATTAACCCAGATGATACGAACGAGCCTTTTGCACTGCAGAAAACCCACCCGTTTGATACAGACAGCCGTGCACTGCAGATAACCACCCAGATTGATACAGACGACCCAAAGCACTGCAGAAAAACCCAGGTTAACAGACGAGCCGTGCACTGCAATAACACCCAGATGATACAGACGAGCCGGTGCACTGCAGATAACACCCAGGTCATAAAGACGACCCCGGGCCCATGCAGATAACACCCAGATGATACAAAACGAGCCGCGAAATGCAGATAACACCCAGATGATACAGACGAGCCGTGCACTGCAGATAACACCCATGTTATACAGACGAGCCGTGCACTGCAGATAACACCCAGATTATACAGAAGAGCCGTGCACTGCAGATAACACCCAGATGATACAGACGAGCCGTGCACTGCAGATAACACCCATGTTATACAGACGAGCCGTGCACTGCAGATAACGTCCAGATGATACAGACGAGCCGTGCACTGCAGATAACACCCAGATGATACAGACGAGCCGTGCACGGGCAGATAACACCCAGATAAATACAGACGAGCCGTGCACTGCAGATAACGCCCAGATGATACAGACGAGCCGTTGCATGCAGATAACACCCAGATGATACAGACAGCCGTGCACTGCAGATAACACCCAATGATACGGGCGAGCCGTGCACCTGCAGATAAAAACCCAGATGATACAGACGAGCCACGCACTGCAGAAAACACCCAGGTTATACAGACGAGCCGTGCACTGCAGATAACACCCAGATGATACAGACGAGCCGTGCACTGCAGATAACACCCAGATGATACAGACGAGCCCGCGCACCAGAAAAACACCCAGATAAATACAGACGAGCCGTGCACTGCAGATAACACCCAGATGATACAGACGAGCCGTGCACTGCAGATAACACCCAGGTTATACAGACAAGCCGTGCACTGCAGGTAACACCCAGATGATACAGACGAGCCGCGCACTGCAGATAACGACCAGATGATACAGACGAGCCGCGCACTGCAGATAACACCCAGGTTATACAGACGAGCCGTGCACTGCAGATAACACCCAGATGATACAGACGAGCCGTGCACTGCAGATAACACCACAATGAACAGACGAGCCGTGCACTGCAGATAACACCCAGATGATACAGACGAGCCGCCACTGCAGTAACGCCCAGATGATAAAAGCGAGCCGTGCACTGAAGTAGACACCCAGGTTATACAAAACGATCCGTGCACTGCAGATAACACCCAGATGATACAGACGAGCCGAGCACTGCAGAAAAAGTCCAGATTATACAGACGAGCCGTGCACTGCAGAAAACACCCAGATTATACATAAGAGACGCGAACTGAAGATAACACCCAGATGAAACAGACGAGCCTACACTGCAGATAACACCCAGATGATACAGACGACCGTGCACTGCAGAAAACACCCAGAAAATACAGACAGCCGTGCACTCAGATAACACCCAGATATACAGAACGATCGTGCACTGCAGATAAACACCCAGATGATACAGACAAAGCCCGCGCACTGCAGATAACCACCCAGATTGATACAGACGAGCCGTGCACTGCAGATAACACCCAGATGAAACAGACGAGCCGTGCACTGCAGATAACACCAGATGATACAGACGAGTCGTGCACTGCAGATAACACCCAGATGATACAGACGAGCCGCGCACGAAGATAAACCCAGATGATACAGACGAGCCTTTTGCACTGCAGATAACACCCAGATGATACAGACGAGCCGTGCACTGCAGATAACACCCAGATGATACAGACGAGCCGCGCACTGCAGATAACACCCAGATGATACAGACGAGCCGCGCACTGCAGAAAAACACCCAAAGATACAGAACGAGCCGTGCACTGCAGATAACACCCAGATGATACAGACGAGCCGTGCACTGCAGATAACACCCAGATGATACAGACGAGCCGCGCACTGCAGATAACACCCAGATGATACAGACGAGCCGTGCACTGCAGATAACACCCAGATGATACAGACGAGCCGTGCACTGCAGATAACACCCAGATGATACAGACGAGCCGTGCACTGCAGATAACACCCAGATGATACAGACGAGCCGCGCACTGCAGATAACACCCAGATGATACAGACGAGCCGTGCACTGCAGATAACACCCAGATGATACAGACGAGCCGTGCACTGCAGATAACACCCAGATGATACAGACGAGCCGCGCACTGCAGATAACACCCAGATGGTGCAGGGGCAATAACACATATTGGTAACTTCCCCGAGAGAACCCATCAGCCCAGTTCTCCTGAGCTTCCTCCAGAGCGGCGCTGCTGGGTCGTGTGTCAGGCGGCCGTCAGCAGGAGCAGCGCTCTGGAGGCAGCTCAGGAAGGCCGTTCGCTCCTCCGGGGGAGGCTCCCATCATCTCTATGGAAGTGGCGGTAATAACTCCTGACGTCTGTGGTAAATAGGGGGTGAACACTTGAGCCGTAGAGAAGATGAAGCATCTGGACTCGGCTGCTGCGATGGCGACACAAGGACCCGAGCTGCGCGCTGTGGCCTCTTCATTCTACAGTGAAACCTGACCTGCAGCCGCCATCGCCCCCGGCCTGACCTGCAGCCGCCATCGCCCCCCCCCCCTCATCTCCCGGGAGGGGGGGGGGGGGCGCCTGTAATGTGACCCGAGCTGGAGACGTCCAGGAATAGACCCATCTGGCCATCTGGGGGAGAGATCTCTCCGGATCCTGAGAGTCAGACGGCTCGGATATCATTGCGCCGTCACCGTGCGAGCAACCGAGGAACGCAACAGACGAGGGTCACTGGGGCAACTACGAAAGTACAGGGATCCACCACAGACTGCGAAACACTGCGCTGAATGAGGACCCCGGGGAATGAGGACCACAGTGAATGAGGACCCCGGGGAATGAGGACCCCGGAGAATGAGGACCCCGAGGAATGAGGACCCCAATGAATGAGGACCCCGGTGAATGATGACCCCGACGAATGATGACCCCGACGAATGAGGACCCCGACGAATGAGGACCCCGGGGAATGAGGAGCCCACGGAATGAGGACCCCGGAGAATGAGGACCCCGGAGAATGAGGACCCCGGGGAATGAGGACCACAGTAAATGAGGACCCCGGGGAATGAGGACCCCGGAGAATGAGGAGCCCAGTGAATGAAGACTCCGACGAATGAGGACCCCGACGAATAAGGACCCTGGGGAATGAGGAGCCCAGGGAATGAGGACCCCGGAAAATTGAGGCCCCCCGGGGGAAAAAGGGGAAACCCCGAAAAAGGGGACCCCGGGGAATGGGGACCCGGGAGAATGGGGCCCCCGGGGGAAATAAAGGGAACCCGCCCAAATGAAAAGGGCCCCATTAAAAGAAAAAGCCCCGAAAATGATTGACCCCGGGGGATAAGGCCCCCGGGGGAAATGGGGACCCCCCCGGAAAATAAAACCTCGGGGAATAGGACCAGACAATAAAACCCCGGGAAGGAGGACCCGACAATGAGGGGGGGTTTTCGGGGAAAAAAAAAAAGGCCCCCCCAACGAATGGGGACCCGACAATGTTGCCCCCAAAACGTTTGAACCCCATGGAAAAAGGAAAAGACCCGGGGGGGTTTTGGGTAAAAAAAAAAAAAAAAAAAGGAAAAAAAAAATTAAAAAAAAAAAAAAAAAGGGGGGGGGGGGGGGGGGAGGGGAAAAAATGGGGGAAAAACCCCGGAATAAAGGACCACATTTGAGTGGGGCCCCCCGACAATGATGACCCGGGGGGAAGGGGCCCCGACGAAAGGAAAACCCCGCGAAGGGTGCCCCCCGGTGAATGGGGGACCTCTGAATAGGCCCCCGGGTGAAGGGAGGCCCCACGGCGAATGGGGGCCCCCCGATGTGATGACCACAGTGAATGGTGACCCCAATGAATGACACCCCGGGGGAAAGGACCCCGAAAAATTGGGGACCCCAAAGTGAATGAGGACCACAGTGAATAAAACCCAAAATTTGAATGAGGACCCCCGGTGAATGAGCCCCCCTTAAATGATGACCCAAAGAAATGACCCCGTAAATTTGGGGACCCCGGTAAAAGAGCCCCACGGCTTTTTGGGGGAAACCCCGACGAATATGACCAATTGAAGGGGTTACCCCCAACGAATGATGACCCTGGTGAATGAGGACCCCGACGAATTAAACCCCGACGATGGGGCCCCAACATTAAAATGAAGACCATAGGGGAATGAGGCCCCCCGGGGGAATGAGGCCCCCCCGGTAAATTGGGGGGCCCCGACGAATGATAACCCCCATTAAATGAGCCCCGGTGAAAGGGAAACCCCCGGGGGAAATGGGGAACCGAACCCCGGCGAATGATGACCCCGGGGAATGAGGACCACAGTTAATGTGGACTCCGGTGAATGAGGACCCCGAGGAATGAGGAACCAAAAGAAGGGAGCCCCCCCGGGAAAATGAGGACCCGACGAATGAAACCCTGACGAAAAATTACCTCGCGAATAAAGGCCCCCGGGGGGAAAGGGACCCCATAAATTGAGACCACAGTGAATGAATAACCCGGGGGTGATGCCCCACATTAATTGAAGACCAGGGGAATAAATACCCCGGGGAATGGGGGACCTTTTTTGAAAAGGCCCCCTTTTAAAAGCGGACCCCCTGAAATGATGACCAAAACCCGAATTTTGACCCTGACAATGGGACCCCGGTGAAAGAAACGCCGACGAATGAGACCCCGGGAACGAATGATGACCCCGACAATGAGAACCCGGGGAATGCGGACCACATAAGGGGGCCCCCGGGGGAATGAACCCCCCCCAGGGAATGAGTACCCCCTGTTTAATAAACCCCCCCTTTTAAAAGAGGACCCAAAGAATGATGACCCCGGTGACAGGAGGCCCCCGGGGTGAATGAGACCCAACAAAAGGATGCCCCAGGAATGGGGCCCCCGGGTAAATGTGACCACGGCAATGAGGCCCCCCACGAATGATGACCACAGTAAGGTGGACCCCCAACGAATAAGACCCTGGTAAAAGGGGAAAACCCCCCAAAAAGAGGCCCCACATTTTGAATAAAAGGCCCAAATTAGGGAATGAGGACCCCGGTGAATGAGGACCACGGCGAATGAGGACCCCGACGAAAAAAGAGGGCCAGTAAATGAGGACCCCTTTTTAATGGAACCCCGGGGGAAAGGGAGACCGACCCCCCGAAGTGACCCGGGGAAGAGGACCCATTAAGTGGCTGGGTGAATAGGCCCCCCGGGAAGAGACCAAAATTAATGGGCCCCCCGGGAAAGAGGACCCCCCCAAGATGACCCTGACGAATGATGACCTCGACGAATAGGCCCCCCGGGGAAAGGGGACCCCAGTGAAGAACCACAGTAAATTGATACCTGGGGGAAATGATACCACGTAAAATGAACCCCACGTGAATGTGACCCCGGGAATGAGGCCCTTTTTGAATGGGCCCCCGGGTGAATCACCACAGTGAAGAGGAACCACACGAATATGCCCCCTAAATGAGGACCCCCGGTGAAGGGGGCCCCGCGAAGAGGACCCCGCGAATATGCCCCCCGACGAATAGGACCCCGGGGAATGGGGCCCACATAAATGGGCCCCCCGGGAATAACACCCCGGGGGAATGAGTCCCCGGGGTGAATGATGCCCCCTTTTGAATGACCCCCAGATGAATATGACCCCGGGAATGAGTCCCCCCGGTAAGAGAACCCCTGGTGAAGAAACCCATTTGAATAGGACCCCAGAAAAAATGATGCCCCGGGGAATAGGACCCCGGGGGAAAAATGACCCCGGGGAATGGGGACCCGGGAATGGCCCCCGGGGAATGATGCCCCGGGAAATGATCCCCGGGGTGAAAACCCCAAC
>JAODAL010067274.1:0-17369 GCA_025379985.1 Phyllomedusa bahiana | reverse complement strand
TTGGGAAAAAATTTTGAGCAGAAAAAATGAAGTGGTATTTGTATTGAAAAAAAATGCTTTTCTTTAAATAAATACAACAGGAACTGGCTTAGACCCCATTGGATATTGAAGTTATGCAGCGCAGGGGACGCACACTGGTTTTTAATCCACTCCCCAAAAAATTAGAAATAAAACATTAAAGAACAGTTCTGAGACAAGCTAACACCCCACAAAAATCGCAATAAAAATAAATTCTTCAGAAAGCATCAGCCGCGGCAGCCCCTTTCCCCTGATGAGCACGGGGTGGAAGGTGGCTGGGGCCCGTTGCGCCGGATTTATATAGTCGGTGACGTCAAGAATCCCGCCGATCTTGTTGGCTTCACCGCACTTTTCATGCGGCTAGCCCTTCTTCCTCCCAGAGTGCTTTCCCCCATGTAGCACCATGTGCCGCAGCCATTTATCAATCAAAAGCCCCTTTGTTCCCCGAAGTACCCAAAAAAGTTCATCTTTCCGAACCAAGTTTTCCTGAAATTCAAAACATTCCACTTGTTAGAATCAATTGCCCATCCTAATCGCAATCATAAATCTCTAAAGGACCCTGGGGAAAAAGGTTCTCAAGGGAAATCCAATGGGGGGATCAGGGGAAGCAAAAAGGATAGGGGTTCATACTGAAGCTAATTATATTGAACAAGATTTGATAAGAAAGGCCCTCCTTGCTTAGTTTTCTGAAATGTTTTTTTTCCTAACCCTAGGATGTTTAGCCTTTTTTAAAATCGAAAAAGTAGTTTTTTAATTTGGGGTTTTATTGTTCTTTTGGGAACAGAAAGGGGGTATTGACCTCAAAATGTATAGAAATTTCGGAAATAAACCATTTTTGCCCAAATTAATCGGGCCAACCCAAAAAATTGGAATTTATTAAGTCTATTAATTTTTGTTGTGTGTTGGGTAAATTCAGAGGGTTTTTACCCAAAGGTGACACCAATTGGGGGAAAAAAACTTGAGCCCAAAATAAAGGTGAAGATTTGCCCTGCTTGCCTAAGAGACAGTTTGGATTTGAGGGAGGAGGGCAAATTTTGGAAGAAGGGTCGATTTGAAAAAATTCAATTATAAAATGACACCAAGCAATCGCTCCCCAAGTCGAGCAAAGGGCCCGGGACAGATGTTTCGGCTTTTGAACATGATTAGGATGTCATAGCAGAAAGGCGCTTTTGTTTCATTGGGCGTTAATGACTATACCCGGGGATGCTCGGGAACTTCGGAATTTCAGCCGGGGTTCTACACACAGGTCTTAACAGAGGAGACAGTGGGGGAACTTGTCGGGTTCCCTTTGTAATGTAGAAATTGTTGAGAGAAAACCTGAGGTATAAACCTAGCGAAGGAGAAATTAAAAGGTGGGCTGTGAAAGAATCGGGCCCTGAAAGTCAAAAATTTTTGTTTAAAACCCCTTTTTTTATAAGGGCCCTTATTCTATCGAAAGCTTTCTCCCATCAAGAGAAAAGGCAAAAGGAATTTTTCAAAGTGCTATTTGCTACATTGAACCCCCTTATTCCATTCTTGTCTGTTCCCCTTTAAAATCCTACTTGGGCGCAAATTTATAATTGGGAATATTTCATTATTTCTTTGGCTAAATTTTTGAACAAATTTTTGGGGCCGAATTTTAAAAAGGAGATTGATCATAGTTTTATCACTTGGTCTTCCGGTTTACCTGGTTTTGGTGGTAGGAAAAAAGACGGGGAGATTTCATCCCGGGGGGAAGCCTTTCCCAATAAAGGCATTAAAGAGCTAGAAAATGGGGGGATAGAATATTTGGCTAATTTTTAAAATATTCTTCTAAGCCTCCCCAGGGATTGTTGCATTTTAGCTGAGAAATAGTTTTTAACCCCCGGGGGGGAAAAGGGTTTTTTTCAAAGTTCTACTGCTCCCGGAGAGTGAAGGGAAAGGGAAATCATTTAAAAATTTTCGATCTCCCCTTCTGGGGGGGTGTGGAGTTTCTCCTTTTAGATTTAATATTGTTAGTTTGCTATAATAGCAGCAAAAACTTCGATATCGTTGAGGGGCGGAAAATTCGCCTTGAGAAACCGAGTTAAGTTGGGGGTTGGGGGCCGGGTTTTAGGTTTAACTCTGGGTAGTATCTTACAGGTCGTTCCTTGAATATAAAAGTTCCATCGGAGTCTATTGAGATGAGATTCGTATTGTTGTAAATGAAAATGGTTTAACTTAGTTTTAAGTGAGGACAATTTGTCTATGTGGGATTGCGGGCCATTCGTTTTGAGTTGCAACTCCAGTAGTTTTATTTCGTCTAATAAATTATGAAGTAGCTTCTCTCTAGATCGTTTTTTTCTCTGGGGGCTATTTTCATAAAAATCCCTCTCATGTAAGCCTTATGGGCGCACCATAAAATCTCCTCTGAAGGAGCCGACGGGGAATTTAGGTCAAAGTAATCAGTAAGTGCTTCTGTAACTTCTTTTACTACTTTACCCGACTTCAACAGAAAGTTATTTAACCTCCACGGAGAGTGAAAGACAGGAGCAGAGCCAACCCGCAGAGTTAAATATATCGGAGCGTGGTCCGACCAGGACCGGAGTCCTATCTTAGAGCACAAAACTAACATTAGGGCAGCTCTGTTAAGCAAAAAATAATCATTCTAGAATGGGAGTTTCTTGCTGCGGAATAAAAAGTAAAATCTTTTTCTATTGGATGAGCATACCTCCATGGATCGTGAAGGTTCTCCTCCAGGATCAGCCTATGGAGCTCAGGGGTCGATCTAGAACAGATATTTGATCTATCTTTGCTTTTATCAATTACTATATTAAAGTCACCACATATTACTAGATTACCTCTCACTTCCTTTTTGATCTTTGCGAGTACTTTGGTAACAAATGAGAGCTGATGATGGTTGGGCGCATAAACGCTGACCAAGGTAAAAGCTACCGAGTTCAGCATGCAATTCAAAATTATGAAGCGACCATTAGTATCAACAATGGAATGGGCGAGCGAAAAAGACACAGAGTTTTTTATAAAGATTGACAGGCCAGCTTTCTTGACGTCCCTTGCGGAGTGGTATGCACGAGAGTAATTTTTATGTTGTAGACGAAAGGTATCTTTCCTACACAAATGAGTTTCTTGTACACAAACCACATCCGCATGTGACGCCAAGACCTCCTCCAAAACAGTGACCTCTTGAACGGGGAGTTAAGACCGTTGGCGTTTAAGGACATAAATTTCACTCCCATAGTAAAATATAAAACAAAGTTATTGCAGATATTTTGCTGGTAATAAAGGATCCAGAAGAGCCTGCAAAAAAATTTGAGTTAAACATATCATGACCCATATTAAATACAACAACAACATGTATTTCTACACAAATTAGAAACAGGATAACAAAACTGGCATGGAGAATTTCCATGAGTCGGGGATTCCTCTAAAGGGAATCAAGAGAGGGCAAGTCAATGTCAATGCCTAACACTGTATTAGAGCACCCAAAAAAAAAGGGAAAAAAAGTGTTAGAGAAACAGCAGTTTCGGTCAACAGTAACCTGAGAACAGAATCGGTGGAGATCAATATGTGGAAGGATGAAGGTTTAGTCAGTCATTGGCACGGGATCTGTTATGTTTTTCAGACCACAGGGGGGTTATAGCTTCAGGTCTCGTCTTTTGTTTCTTCAGTGGAGTAGAAGTGGGCGAGGATAGTAAACCCCAGGACAGTAGCAGATCCTTGACCATAGACGGCGAGGAGCAGATTGTCGTAGTATTATCTTTAATAACAATCAGCTTGACCGGGAAGCCCCAATGGTGTTAAAATTTTTTCTCGCGTAGTTTTTTTGGTATAAGATGAGAACTCTCTCCGTTTTAGCATTGTTCCTGCCGACAGGTCGGGAAAGATTGAGATGTTAGCAAATCTTTCGGGAAGAGTTGCTTTGCGTCTGAGCGCCCTTAGGAAGTTGTCCTTTGTTCTGAAGAAATGGATCCTCGCAATCACGTCTCGCGGAGTAGATGGGGGCAAATGCTTATGTTTCGGAAGTCGGTGTATGCGATCGATTTCCAGGTCAGTTTGGGAGGCTTCTGGAAGTACTATAGCTAAAAGGTCGGTCAGGAAAGGGACGAGAGCGTCATTGTTGACTGATTCTGGGACTCCTCGGATACGGATGTTATTCCGTCTTGACCTATCCTCTAAGTCCAGTAGTTTGTTAGACAGTTTCAAAACTTCTTCTTCCAACTCGGCATTTGCATCAATCAGCAAATTGTGGGATGTTGTAAGTTCAGCCATTTTTTTCTCGACATGGTCTGCTCAGGAGACCAGTGTTTGGATATCCGCTTTAAATTCTGAGATCATTTGTTTAAAGTCATTCTGTAAGTTTTCCCGGAAAGAGGAAAAGAGCTTTGACATGGTTTTCTCCATCAATGAGGTTTGTGTGGCCTCCTCCTGTGGATCCATATCTAAGGATTCCGAGTGTGAGGGAGAGGCAGACAGTTGAGAGAAAGGGTTAGAGGACTCTAGGTTTAGTAGGGCTGGTGAGTGGGGCTGAAAAAACTCTGTGAGCTTTGCAGGCTTGTTTTTGGGGGTTCTCTTGGTAGCATGTCTCATCCTTTTCTTCTTGATGAGGGAGGACATGGGTTTTAGATCGTATATATATCTTCCCCCTTTTTTTTTTTTCCCCCAATTGTAGGAAACCAAAGGAGGTGTTCCACAAAAATTAAGAGGAGAAAGCGATAACAGCTCAGACCAGGTGGGGTTCAGGTAGTCTTTATAATTAAGAAGGATCCACTAGGGTTCAAGATAGGCTGTAGCTTGAAGTATAGCACTGGCAGATTGGAGAGAAGTATAAGAATGCTGTAGTAGAGAAATATGTCCGCTAATATAATTAGTAGCGTTGAGGAAGCTGCACCCTATGGATGGCGTAGAGGAGGGACCTCAGTTGTATGTAAGCAGGGATATCCAAAATGGCGTCTATAAAGATAGGCTCCAGACAAGATAGAAGATGGTAGTACAGTGTAGAATATGGTATACAGTACCGCTGGGGAGCTTATATTAGGAAGAAACCAGGCCTTTTAGGAGATTTCTACTATGAAAGATGGGTACAAAAGGCGCCCCATAGAAGCCTTAGGGAGTCCCAGCGCCAGAGTCTCCGTTTATAAAGTGCAGGAATCAGAGACTGTTTAACAGATGTATAGAGATACTGAACTCCCACCAGGGAGTAGAGGTCCTGCAGAGGCCGGGAACTTTGCTGAGCCTTGGGCTGCAAAAGCAAAATACGCCTGTAGAAAAGGCAGCAGAGCAGGTGGACCGCAGCTTTGAGGAGAAGCTGTGGGCCCCAGTATGCAGCAGCTGAAGATGACGGCTGGAGCAAGGAGCCTAGGATGTTATAGGAGACAATCCTGGTCAAACAGAATGGCCTCTCAGGGCGCTCCTCGCTTCTGTAGAGACTAATATGTCCACACCACAAAGTCTTTTAGCCCAATGCGCCCAGAGTAGAGCCCAGTAGGTTGGCCCGTAGCAAGGATGAAAATGGCGGCGGGCGGGAGACTTACGTTTTTCTCTGTGTAATCCCTCAGTGAGCGGGTCCTTCAGAGAGTGAGTCCTGTGAAGCCCGTGTCACAGCCACCGCGTCCAAGGCTAAACCGGGAGGTGCAAGTCGCGACAACCGCAGCCAGGGACTGTTACCTCTCAGAGCTGCGGCCGCTTCAGGGGATCCTCTACGTCTTGCCGCCGCTGTGCTGTGATGGCGCGAACTCTCGCTGCTCCCCGTCGTGCGTCTCCTCCACGGGATCTCTCGTTTCGTGCAGGGACTTGCCGGTCAGGTATCCTCTCCTCTGTCTCCTGCCGTCCTCAGTGTCCGGCCAATATATTTTAAACTGTGAATGTCGGGTTTAGATGTGCCGCTTAGGACAATCTCCAACGGAGCTCAGGATTCAGGTGACCGTCGCCATTACATGCCAGGCCACGCCCCGGGACAAGGCTTTTTGATCGCTTTTAAATCCGTTCTTTGGAAGGTAGGGTGAAGAAAATAATGCAATCCTATTAGTATTTTTTATTTTTAACAGTGTTCACCATGCAGTGTCTGTGACAAGTTAGTTTTACTCCCTGGGTCGAGAAGATTATGGTGATACCCAATTGATATAGTTTTTTTTTTTACGTGGAAGCATTTTTTTTTTTTATTGTGTAAAACAATATTTATGCATCGCTGTCTTCTGATAGCCATAACTTTTTTATTTTTCCATATACAGAGCTGTGTAAGTTTTTTTTTTTTTTTTTGCGGGATGAACTGACGTTTTAATTGGCACCACTTTGGTGTTTATATGAGTTTTTGATCGCTTTTTATTCCATTTTATGTGCTGTGGGATGAACAAAAATCTAAATTCTCTGACAGTTTTTTTTTTTTTTTTACGGCGTTCACCATACTGGTTAATTAACATAACATATTTATAGGGTGGGTCGTTATGCATGCGGCGATACCAAATATGTGTACTTTATTTATTTTTATTAGGGGATTTGTATCAGCGATAGAGATGGGCGAATTGATTCTAACGAAGTGGAATTCGTTTAGAATTTCAGGAAAACTTCGGTTCTGAACGAAGTCGAAGTTTGGGGTACTTCGCGTGAACGAAGTGTGCTTTTGATTGATAAAATGGCTGCGAGCACATGGCGTTACATGGGGCAAAGAACTCTGGGAGGAAGAAGGGCATAGCCTACATGACATGTGCAGAGATGAAGCCAGTCAGAGACAGGCGGGAGTCTGTGACGTCACCGCACTACAGTATATAAGTCCGGGCGCGACGCTGGGAGCTCATACCGCTCTCACTGTACTGAGTAGGGAAGGTGCTGCCACGGCTGCTTATGATATCTCTTACTAAAGAACTCATTTTTATACAGCGATTTTTGGAGGGTGTCACAGCTTGTCTCAGAGACTGCTTCTCTTACGTTCTAATTCTGATTTTGTGGGGTATTGGAACTGAAGTCCAGTGTGCGTCCAATGCAGCTGCATATACATGTTAATGCTATCTGCTCACAGCACATTGAATATCCAAGGGTTATCTAAGCCTGTTCCTGTTGTATTCATTTAAAGAAACAGCGTTTTTACAATCCAAATATCACTTCATTTTTGATTGCTCAATTCTTTTGCGCAGTTTACATCCAGGGTTTAATTAAGCGTTGTTCTGCTGTTGTGGTCACTAAAAGAAACCATCTTTTTCACCGCCAAAAAAGAAATTTTTCCTGTAGCATAATTCATAATAGAAGGTTAATTACAAGTTTTTCTCTTGTTGTGTACCGTAAAATACACGCCATTGTAACACGCTACAAATCTGGTAGTTTTTGGTTGCTCAATTCTGTTGCGCAATTTTCCTCCATTGGTTAATTAAGCGTTGGTGTGCTGTTGTGGTCACTAAAAGAAACCGTCTTTTTCACCGCCAAAAAAGAAATTTTTCCTGGTGCAGCAGCTCCTGTCCAAGTTGTTGGTACTGCAGTCCCTCCCTTTCCAAATGGTGGACTCTGCACCATTCAGAGAACTAATGGCTTGCGCCAAGCTGAGATGGAGAGTTCCAAGCCGTAATTTCTTTTCCAAAAAGGCAGTACCAGCACTTCATAAATATGTAGAACAGAAGGTGGGCCAGTCCTTGAGCTTAACGGTTTGTTCCAAGGTGCACGGCAGCGCGGAGGTCTGGAGCTTTAACTACCGTGAGGGCCCGTATATGTCCTTTACAGCCCATTGGGTGAATGTGCTTCCTGCAACTTGGACAGGAGACGCCGCTTTCTCCTCCATGTTGTCAAACTGCGGCTCCTGCGCCAATGTCCGCCTCCTCCTCCTCCACCACCATCTCAGCCTCCACAAGTACTGCTCCATCATACCACATGTGTAGGGCACAGCGGTGTTACGCAGTTCTACACCTGGCTTGCCTCGACGAACGAAGTCACACAGGGGAGGAACTGCTCCGCGTCATGCAGCAAGAAATCGATGTGTGGCTTTCTCCGCGCCAACTGCAAATCGGAACCATGGTGACGGACAATGGGAGGAACATGGTGTCCGCGCTGCACCGAGGAGGGATGGTCCATGCACCCTGCATGTCGCACATGTTCAATCTGGTTGTGAAAAGGTTCCTGAAGTCTTCCACCGATCTTCAGAAGATCCTGAAAATGGCCAGGAAACTGTGCATGCACTTCATCCATTCCTACAAAGCCAGGAACACCCTCCTCGAATTGCAGCGGCAGAACGGCCTCCCCCAACACACTCTGATATGCGATGTTTCCACCTGTTGGAATTCCAGCCTGCACATGTTGGACCGACTGTATGAACAGAGAAAGGCCATTAACGATTTTTTGATGATCCAGGTGGACAGGAGTACTCCCCTGTGTAACTTTGATGTCAGTCAGTGGCAGCTCATGCGTGACACCTGCCGTTTGTTGAGGCCATTCGAGGAGGCAACGTTATTTGTCAGTCGCAAGGACTACGGGATGAATAACGTCATTCCACTGCTTCATGTCCTGGAACAGATGCTGAAAAATCTGTCTGGGCAGGGGACTGGAGACGTGGCAACTACATCTCGCGGCCACATGAGTCCGGTGGGGACTGAAATGGAGGAGGAGGAGGAGGAGGACATTGGAGCAGAAGCATTGTCTGGTGAAATGAATGGATTTTCTACCCAGGTGACAAGAGAGGAGGAGCATGAGCAGCTGGAGGAGGTAGATGGAGATGAGGAAGACTAGGCAGATGACCCGCAAGCACCGTGGCAGTATACAGTGGAGATGGAGGAAGGGAGCCCATCGGAGTCACTTGTGCAGATGGCCCGCAGCATGCTGATTTGCCTGGCTAGTGACAGCCGAATAGTCAGCATCCGACAGAGGGATGACTTCTGGCTCTCCACCCTATTGGACCCTCGCTACCGGTCCAAAATGGGAGCCTTTTTCCCAGCTGCTGAGAGGGAGGACAAACTCAAATACTATAGGGAAATCCTCCATAGTCAGTTGGCCGCTGCCTATGTGCGGCATCGTCCCTCCTCTGACAGGTCTGACCGGGGGGTTCTTCAGCACTCACGTACTACTGCCTCGGCTGCCGAGGGAAGGTGGGGGGGTCGGAGCAGTACCAGCTCCATCAGCATCAACCTAAGTCTGGAGTCACTGATGAGCAGCTTCCTTCACCCGCCTAGTGAGGAGGGCAGTCGCCAGCAGCACCAGCAGCCGGACCTGGCGCACACCCCGAACCAACAGGTGGTGGCCTACTTGGACAGCACTCCGCCACCCCAGATAGCAGATACGCTGGACTACTGGGCAGCCAATCTGGATGTGTGACCACAACTTGCCGAGTTTGCAGTGGAGAAGCTGTCCTGCTCGGCCAGTAGTGTGGCATCAGAGCGGGTGTTCAGTGCGGTGGGGGCCATCATTACCCCAAGGAGAACCCACTTGTCCATGGGAAAAGTGGAACGACTGACCTTTGTCAAGATGAATCAGGCGTGGATCGGCCAGGATTTCCACACACCAATGCCTTAGGCGTCAGACTACATCAGCCATGCGCCTCACCCAAACTGAGAAATGAGTCTGGGTTCAAACTACCTGCCTCAGCCACTATTCTGATGCTGCCACCCACCTGATGCACACATCTGCTGACAGTTTTTTCCATCTGCCACCAACCATCTTTACCAGGGACTGGTATTGCCACCCACCTCCACACTCTGTCATTGTGCCACTCTATGACCTCATGCTGCTGCTGCTGTTGCTGGTGCTGTGAAATCCACACTGTGTCATTGTGTCACTCTCTGACCTGATGCTGTTGCTCCTGCCGCCGTCATCTCCACTCTCTGTCATTGTGCCACTCTGTGGCCTACTCCTGTTTTTGCCACCTCCAGAATGTCATTGTTCCACTGCCTGACCTCATGCTGCTGCTACCGTGACCTCCACACTGTGTCATTGTGCCACTCTGTGGCCTACTCCAGTTTTTGCCACCTCCAGAATGTCATTGTGCCACTGTCTGACCTCATGCTGCTGCTGCTGTGACCTCCACACTGTGTCATTGTGCCACTCTGTGGCCTACTCCTGTTTTTGCCACCTCCAGAATGTCATTGTGCCACAGTCTGACCTCATGCTGCTGCTGCCGTGACCTCCACACTGTGTCATTGTGCCACTCTGTGGCCTACTCCAGTTTTTGCCACCTCCAGAATGTCATTGTGCCACAGCCTGACCTCATGCTGCTGCTGCCGTGACCTCCACACTGTGTCATTGTGCCACTCTGTGGCCTACTCCTGTTTTGCCACCTCCAGAATGTCATTGTGCCACTGCCTGACCTCATGCTGCTGCTGATGTGACCTCCACACTGTGTCATTGTGCCACTCTGTGGCCTACTCCAGTTTTTGCCACCTCCAGAATGTCATTGTGCCACTGTCTGACCTCATGCTGCTGCTGCCGTGACCTCCACACTGTGTCATTGTGCCACTCTGTGGCCTACTCCAGTTTTTGCCACCTCCAGAATGTCATTGTGCCACTGTCTGACCTCATGCTGCTGCTGCCGTGACCTCCACACTGTGTCATTGCGCCACTCTGTGGCCTACTCCTGTTTTTGCCACCTCCAGAATGTCATTGTGCCACTTCCTGACCTCATGCTGCTGCCGCCGTCACCTCCACCCTCTGTCATTGTGCCACTCTGTGGCCTAATCCTGTTTTTGCCACCAACAGAATGTCATTGTGCCACTGTCTGACCTCATGCTGCTGCTGTTGCTGCTGCCGTGACCTCCACACTGTTTCATTGTGCCACTCTGTGGCCTACTCCTGTTTTTGCCACCTCCAGAATGTCATTGTGCCACTGTCTGACCTCATGCTGCTGTGGCTGCCGCCGTCACCTCCACACTCTGTCACTAATGTTGCCATCTGAGCTCTCAGCTTGTTTTTTTCCAGCTTTTGCTGCCATGACTTTATCAGGCTACATTCCCGCTTCAGTTTTTTGGTCAGTTTTGGCCTCTTAAGTGCCCAGGGAATTTTATAGTGAAGCGATTCTAAGAGCGGCGGCAGTCATGTGTGTGTCATTCTAAAACACAACATTGTATGAAGACCAAACCAAGCTCCCTCTGCATATTTAAGCATGGCATAACTTTCTACAGCACCCTGCAGGCTCTTTGCAGCCTGGAAATAGATGTTTTTTAACGCGATTCGTCTCGAAGTAATTCGGCCCGAAACACATTTTGTCGGAAAATTCGGCGAAGTCACCGAATCGAATTTTTGGACAGGAGTATTCCCCTGGACGAACGAAGTCACACACGGGAGGAAATGCCCGGGTCATGCAAGATGACACCGATTTGTGGCTTTCTCCGTGACAACTGAAAATTAGAACCATTGTGACAGACGATGGAAAGAACATGGTGTCCGCGCTGCGTAGGAGGAGGGCTGAGCCATGCTCCCTGCATGGCATACATGTTCAATCTGGTTGTTCAAGTCTTACACCCATCTGCAAGACATTGTTTAAAGGGCCAGGAAACTTTGCATGCACTTCAGCCGTTCTTACACCACCAGGCACACCCTCCTTAAGCTGCAGCGCCAGACCGGCCTCCCCCAATATAGGCTGATATGTGGCATTTCCAAACGGTGGAATTCTAGCCTCCATATGTTGGAACAACTCTATGAACAGAGAAAGGCTATTAATGGTTTATTGATGATCCAAGCAGACAGGAGTACACCCCTGTGTAATTTTAATGTCGGCCAGTGGCAGCTCATGCGTGACACCTGCCGTTTGCTCAGGCCCTTTCATGCGGACATGCGTTATTTGTCAGTCGCCAGGACTACAGGATGAATAACGTCATTCCACTGCTTCATGTTGTCACGGACAGCGGTAGTGGATCCACTGGACCACCGCAAGCGATGGCAATAGCCACGCCAGGGAGCAGGGTCTAAGTAGGTCCTGGTTTTCACCAGAGCCCGCCGAAAAGCGGGATGGACTTGCTGCAGCGGGAGTCTACCAGGTCGCTATCCCTGACATGACTTGCTTGCGGTGGCAGCCAAGGTGTAGCGAGGTACAAAATTGTAAGGCAAACTCGGAGTTGGGGACAAATGTAAGGTCAAGACAGCCGGCAAGGATCGTGGTCAAGGGACGGAGGCAAGAGGTACGGTACATGGATATGACAGATGAGGCTGAAGGAAACTCTTTCTCTATAGGCTCTAAAAAAATTTTATTAGTATTATTTATTTTATAGTCTTGGAGGTGGTTGTGTGAGGAGCCTTTCCACAGCTTTCAAAATCTAGACACCTGGATAATAGTTCAGCAAACTTTTCCTTTATTACCTGTGTTATCTGTTCATGAACAAATGAACATTTATCAACTTGCTTTCTTAAACCACTTGAAATCTGTGTGGATGTAATTTGTTCCACTGGTAACAGGGGAGGGCCTCCAGAAGGACTTGTGTTTTTAGTTTCTGTAAGTTGGACATACGATTCACATTCTTCATACTGAAGAAGTTCATACAAAGCCAGTTTTGCAGCATTTGCTTTTGCTTCTTTTTTGTTCTGTCCCATTCCAGTTTTGTACTGAATTCAACCAACAATGGCACAGAATGCACAATAAGCACCTAAAACATTCCCTGTAGTTATGGTCTCCTTCAGTTCAAGTTCCATACGCTGCATTTGAACAAACTGGTGTGACGCAGAAAATGGATTCAAACCACCACGTTTATACTTCATGAGTGTTTGATCGTCACTGCTGTCCTCCTCAATGGTCTTGGTATGCAGAGGCTGACCGCTCACCAAAAAACCTCCCATGCCACTCTCCACATCAATACTGCAAGAAGCAAGGGATGTCTGACCCACCTCTTCATTGCCATGTAGCTGCTGACTGTCCTCAAATAGTTTGTCCTCGCTGTAGGCGCTAAGCCCAGACCACATACTAGTTTTCTGGCTGAGGGACCCGAACGGGACAGAGGCGGGTTGAGGACAGGTGAGGGCCGCTGACCTGTTCCCGAGAAATGCCAACTAAGAGTTGTTTCTGACGAACCCACCGCTAGGGTTGTCAGATGTCATCTGGGATGAAGTTGATAACCTACTCAACCAATCAAGAACCCTTGGGTTGATGATCAACACACGGCCGCTACATGACACCGGCAGTTCTGGCCTCACCGAGTCACCCCTGCTGCGACGTCCCCTTACTGTGCTGTGACCTGTGCCTGCTACAGGAATGTTTGTGCCACTGCCACTCGCATGTGAAGAGCCTGCCACCTCTCTGTCTGACATACTGTTTGTTCAAAAATTTAGACTCTGTTTAATGAAGATATCTGTATATGATAAATACACACCCTGTATTTGATTCTAAATTAACCCACTAACAAGCTTGGGTAACCCTTGGATATAAATTGCCCTCCACAAATGGCCAGGAAAAATTTACTTGTATGTGCCGTTTAAAAACACTGTGTATTTTACTGAATATAAAAGCACAAAGACGCTTAATTAACCTTCGGATATAAATTATGCTACAGGAAAAATTTATTTTTTGCCGTTGAAGAACACCGTTTATTTTACTGACAACAATAGCACAAACACGCTTAAGTAACCCATGGATGTAAATTACGCAAAAGAAATGAGCTGCCAAAAATAAAGTGGTATGTAGCGTGTTAAAGTGACATGTATTTTACTGACTACAACAGCAGAAAAACGCTTAATTAACCCTTGGATATAAAGTGCGCAAAAGAAATGAGCTGCCAAAAATTAACTGGTATGTGGCGTGTTAAAACAACGTGTATTTTACTGACTACAACAGCAGAAACATGCTTAATTAACCTTCGGATATGAATTATGCTACAGGAAAAATTTCTTCTTTGGCGTTGAAAAACACTGTTTCTTTTACTGACTACAAAAGCAGAAACACGCTTAACTAACCTTTGGATATAAATTATGCTACAGGAAAAATTTCTGCTTTGGCGTTGAAAAACACCGTTTCTTTTAATGACTACAATAGCATAAAGACGCTTAAGTAGACCTTTGATATAAAAAGCGAAATAGAAATGAGCAGCCAAAAATTAACTGGTATTTGGATTGGAAAAGTGCTGTTTCTTTAACTGAATACAACAGCAAAAACAGGCTTAGATAACCTTTGGATATTCAATGTGCTCCAGAACTGACCAGATAGCATTAAAATGTATATACAGCTGAACTGGACGCACACTGGACTTCATTTCCAATACCCCACAAAATCAAAATTAGAACGTAAGAGAAGCAGTCTCTGAGAAAAGATGTGACACCCCCCAAAAAATCAGTGTATACAAGGTCTTTCTTTTGTGTGAGATCTCTAATACTGGAGCTGCAGCAGCTACAACACGGCAAAGAGAGAGGAGTGTGAAGTGCCAGCGTCGCCTCTGGACTTATATAGTGCGGTGACGTCACAGAATCCCGCCGGTCTCTGATTGGCTTCATCTTCAGCTCACTCCTCCTGCCTGTACCTTCACTATTGCTATCATGATAGATCACATTACCGAAGGGTGATGCGGCATGATGCCACTGGTACCCATACATCAATTTGCAGGAACCTCTAACTGACCCATATGCCATATGGGTACTGGCATACACAGAGTGAGTAGGAGGAGAAAATAATATTCTTAAGTTTATTTACAAGTTTTAAGTAATAGATACCAAATTATTTCTAATAGCCTTTTAAAGGGGAACGTCTCTCCTTGAGAGACCGAACGAATGGCGTTTAGAGATTTGTTTTGCCTTTTCGCACTCTACTAAGAATCTGCATATCACAAGGCATTATGGGAAAGGGGCTGAGAAGCCCAAAGCGGCCTCTGTTGGATGTAACAAATCCTCAATTTGCTTTTGACCCACTGAGTCTTGAGAAAGCAAAAAGGATTTTAGCCAAGCCAGTATGCAGATGAGAGATACTGGCTTGGCTAAAATCCTTTTTGCTTTCTCAAGACCTGGTGGGTCAAAAGCAAATTGAGGATTTGTTACATCCAACAGAGGGCGCTTTGGGCTTCTCAGCCACTTTCCCATAATGCCTTGTGATAATAGCCTTTTATACAGAAGGCAAAGCAATATTTCATATTAGTCCTTGTAATCTGTACAATAAACTATTCAGGCAATATATTTCTACAATGATGGAACAGGTAACAGGTAAATGGCTGTACAGGGAACTGCCATTGATTTTAATGGGAGAGTCCCGACAACTTCTCCGTTCAAAATGGAGAGGTTTTGAGACTCGTGCTGGAGATTAGTGTGGGTCCAGTTGGTGAGACCCCACCTATCAGACACTGATGATATAGCCTATCGATATGCTATCAATGTCTATATTGGGAATACCCCTTTAATCTCTCCATAAGGGAGTCTATCCCAGCAATAACTGGGTTCGAAGGAGTTATGAAATATAATAGTGTGAAAATAGAAAAACACACCCACTGACTGTTACTGATGAGACCTAAACTCACACCATTTAGCAATAGCTGATCAAGAGTTCTTGAAAAGCTATTGGTAGTATCATATTAAAGTTCATGGTAGGTTGTATAAGAGAGCATAAAAAATATTTGTTTGCAGTGTAACCCCTCGGTTAAGATAACCAGAGAGTCTCCTTTGGCCAATGGATGTATAACAATATTTGCATTCATTTGTAAAGACCTCAGTGGCAAGTATTCCAGAATTAAAAAAATGAAACAGGTAAAGGAATCAGAACAGCTAGAAGTCAGCTCTCTTTCCATAATGTTCTGAAAAGTGCCCATAAACTCATTTCTGGTATGGATTAGATAAAAAGTGTGATTTGAGCATGCAATGGCAGTGTTAGGAATAATATCAGACAAATTGGTGGAATTATCTTGTAATTCTGTAAGATTGATAATAATTAAATGTACCTAAAAATTATAATTTAATAGAAAGAAATTTACTCCTCTTTCTATTGGTCGAATCATAAGCGGTGTCAAACAAATCTTTCCTAATTGTCAAGTCTCTTATAAAGAAACTTATATCTGGTAGGGTACGACCACAATACTCATTGTAACAGTAGCTGCAAATATATTTATCCAGCTGTCACAAAACGTCTGTATTATCCTGAGCGGGATGTCCAACCCACAATATATCGGTATCAAAAAGGATCAGGATCAGAACAAGTATTAGACTTTGCAAAAGATTTTTACTGTATGAGATCTTCATATGTTACGTTTCAAACATCAGCGAGATACACGCATCATAAACATTGTTGCAAGGGCTGTTAGTACAACAGAGAGCGCAATCACCATACAAAAGGGCTATAGCCAACCCAATCACAAATCCCTTTTGAGGGGGAAACAATTTTTTTTGATCTCGTTCGGGGGGTAAATTTTGGGAGACTCCCGGGTTTTCTGCTCAAAAGTGGAAAAAATGCTTTTAGCAAGCCGCTTATCCTCCTTCTGGATCTCTCGGGCTTCCAGGGGGTACACTCCGGGACTCTCAGCAAAAAAGGAACGTGGGCTTGGGGGGGCCTTTCCCCGCCCCGACGTTTCGGGGGCCACCCCCTTTGTCAAGCTCGCCTGCCAAAAAGGTAGGGGCAGGGCTAAAAAACCTGTCCCTCTTTGGGTTTATTAACACTTATGTGTCTGAAAGGGTATTGACATTGGGGGGGGGTGGGGAAAATTTTTTTTTTTACCCCCTTTGTACCCTTTGGAAAATAAAAAAAAAAGGGAATGGCTTATAATTTTGTGCCCTATTTTCAAATTTAAACCTGCAGAAAGGGAGACCAAAAAAAAATCACCAGTTTTTTTAAAGGAAACCCCCTCCATCTACATTCTTCATTTATTCCCATTGGAAATTTAAACGTTCCAGCCTACTAATCCAGTACACCTCTCTCGAAGTAAGACGTCTCTTGGGTTTTTGGTATGGGTCATTGACTCAATATGTTCCTGACCTGCCATTTTTGAGGTCAAATTACATTTTGACCCAAAATCAAAAAAATTTTGGCGATGGTTTTTTTTCGCCAATTGTTTTTTTTTTTTGTTGTTGTGTCCCTTTTTGTATGCCTTTTGGCCCCCCAATTTTCCCCCCTAAGATATTTTTCAACATGAAAAAACTTTGAGGGGGGGCCCCTCGGTTTACATATCATGATCAGAACATGTTTAAGCGCCCACGGGGGGGGCTTTAACTTTTTGGGCCAAATCGGGGGGTCTCCCATCCTATCTTTACCTTCTAAAACGAGCCAAACAGGGGCCCCTCCATGGGGGGGCCCCCGCCCCCATTATTCAAAAGAAAAAAAAAAAAAACACCCAACCTGCCCAAAACTGCCCTTCTTATGCAGCCTGTGAGGGGTGGGGGGGGGGGGGGGGAGAAGGGCCCAAAAATGGGGGGGGGAAACCCCCCTTTCCCTTTCCCTTTTTTTCCTCTGAATAAAAGGAGGTCGGGACCCAGTGAGAGGCCCGATTGGGTCGATTGAAGGGGGTAAAGATTTGGGGGTAAAGGGGCTGCCCGATTTT
>JAODAL010067273.1:0-17370 GCA_025379985.1 Phyllomedusa bahiana | reverse complement strand
AAACGATGCTCACTATCGAAAAACCTTATCGATAGCGGCCGACTATCGACTATCGATCGATCTCGATAGCCAACGCAATCGCTCAACACTAGTAATCATGTAATGGATTTTTCCTCCCCATGTGCATAACCGTGTATTTATCTGTATTAAACCTCATCTGCCATTTCCCTGCCCAGGCCTCCAACTTATCCAGATCCCTTTGTAATAACACATTATCCTCTATTGTGTTGATTACTTTAAAGAGCTTAGCATCATCTTCAAAGATCGATATTCTACTGTGCAATCCATTTGTAAGTCATTTATGAAAATATTAAAGAAGATAGGGCCCAATACTGATTCCTGTGGTACCTCACTAGTAACAGGGATCCAGTCTGAGTATGTACCATTAATCACCACCCTTTGTTTTCTATCACTGAGCCAGTTATTTACCCACTTGCACACATTTCGTATTATTTCATTTTATATACTGTAGTTTGAAAACTAAATAATCAAAAAGATAATCAGATAATCATCTCTACATGTCTGAAGAGTGGCATCTTCATACCAGGGTGTTTAAAGGGGTTGCCTCACCATTCTGTGGAGCCACAGGCAGCTTCCGATTCATGCATCCAGTCTCTTCCTGATCAGTGTGTGAGTGGTTCTAGAAAAGTGATCAACATATCAGCATATGAGACTTACAGTAGAGTGGGAGATCTTATCTATAGTGCAGAAAATTTCAGAGGTCAAAGTAAACACTCAAAAGTAATAACTTTCCTTTCTTTGTTAATACACTCTGTTGTCAAGCTGCTGACGTCCTGTGTGCTGACCTGTAGTAACAAAGATAACACAAAGAGCAGAGAGAATAGGGGAGAGCTGGTCAGTAACCATTCATGTGACCAATATTGATGCACTTCCTTTTTCCTATCCAGAAGCAAAATTTTCCTGTGGCCAACATTCCAGTCAGGTGTGTGAGGAGTGAGGTGTGTGGGAGGTGGAGAAAAATAGTACTAAGCATACTATCTGAAAATGTGCAATAAAGCTATAGGAGACACCAAGCACCACATCAACCTTGAATGGGCAATAGGGCGTTCTGTGACTGATAGTGGAACTTTATGGCTGGTAAACAGGGCTCTTTGCCGCGCAGTTTGCATTCACTTTTTTGATGCTGTATTATTCCAGTACAGTTCTATAATTGCTTACCAATATCATCTTGTGTGTCATTGCATGTTTCTTCTTCTTTGCACAACTCTTATTTGTTCTTATTTTACGTTATTAGTGCTTGTATCCGGGATAGCAAACAACTTTCATTAATATTTTGATCTAAACAGATGGAGGTGGATAACATGGATGACAAGTTTGTTCTTTACACTACGAGCTATTTCTAAAAAAAATAGGTGCACCTGTGCTGATCAACACATGAAACTCAAAGTGTGAAAAAGCCACCAAACAAGATAAACTTAACGATATTGTACAAGATACTAAAGATGGTTATGTTCAAATACAAAGAAACAATTATTCAACGAATGTTCCAAAGCCAATTAGAAAAAAGTCAAAAAAGAGAAGAATTATTTTAATGTTATAATTACACCTCTTAAAGGGAACTTGTCACATAGATTATGCCTCCCTTGCTAAGGACAGCACATGCCAGTGACAGACATGCTGTTTCCAGCACTGTGTCCTTTATTCTGTAAGATGCAGCAGTTTCAGAGCATTTAATGATCAAATCTAACAGATTTCAGCCTGTTCTGCCAGAGAGGAGTTCAGCTTATTCATGAGCAGGTGTTAGCCCCACCCATGTCTAGTCCAGCCCACCTGTTATTTATTCACAGGTTTCTACCTATTCAAAGAAAAAGGCTGAATGACCTGTGAGTATACATGGCTAGATGTGAGTGGGCAAGGCTAACACCTGCTCATGAATAAGCTGAACTCTGTGCTGGAAACAGCATGTCTGTCACTAGCTTATACTGACCTCATAAAGAGCATGACAACCTATGTAACCGGTTTCCTTTAAGTATGCAGCTGTTGGGGGAGAGGTGATTTAGCATGTACCTTACGTTCTGGATACTAGTGGATGTCATTGGATGCCAACAGAGCATTCTACTTTAGCCAGGGTATTTGCAGCCCGGGTTAAGGCATGTAAATGGATCTGAAGGAAAACCTAGCCAAGACTCTGATATCTCCAACCATATAATCAGGGTCATCTTGACAGTATTATGGACCCTTGGGAAAAGCAGTGCAGGCTTTCAAATGGGTAGGCAGGCCCTGAGGTAGGAAGGAGCATAGGTAGTATCACATCCTTAAAGTGGCCTATAAAATGGGAAGAGAAAAAAATCAAATAATAATCATCTGTCCGCATTCCTCCCATGAGCAGCAAGTCCTTCACAGAATCAGGCGACACCAACCACTCACTCCGCGGTCATGTCTGAAATGTCCAAAATGCTACGTTTCGGGGGAAGGACACGCCCCCTTTGTCAAGCAACAGCTGTTAGCCCCGGTTCACACGGCTTATTCAGCCGGAATTGCGAGCCGGATTGCGCTCGCAATTCCGGCTTGAATAAGGGGCGGGGGCGCTGCCAGCCGGCCCTATAGTCTTGCATTATCCACGGCGCGTATTGCGCCTGGATAATGTGCATGTCACTTTCTCCCCACCCGGCGGATTCGCCGAGTGGGGAGGAGCGACGGAATCCACTGTTCTCTATGAGAACTGTGGATTACCGTAATTACTGCGACGGATTGGCGCCGTACTGCAGCGCAAATCCGGCGCGCAGGACGGCGCCAATCCGCGCCGAAATAAGGCGTGTGAACGGCCCCTTAGAAAGTTTTCATGAGGCCCGATGTGCTTAAAAAATTGCATGTAAAAATTGAAAAAAAAAAACAATTTAATTGAATTGGCAATGAATTAATATTTATCAGATATGCTGGAAGTGTGAATGACTCTTTACTCGGGAAAAGCTATCAATCTGCCAAGTGGGGGGTAGAAGAAACAAGAATCACAGGCTTTACCTATGGGTTCCTGATGGTGTTTGAACAGTTTTTCCATGAAAATACTGAAAGAAATAACAGAAAACTATACCTAAGTTCTAAACCTCTTCTGTCTTATGCAGCCATCAGATAAGGAACCAATAGAGACCTGATACATCCATTTTAATTTTACCATGGGAACTTAAGGCCATAAAATGATGATTAAGGAGAATCTGTAAACATTTTAGGACTGAGGGGATGTCCAGATGAGACTGCAAATTTTTATATACTCTATTAGAGAATTAATAAAGAGGGTCCTTTGTTCTGAATCACCAACACTTTCCATAGTGGAGAGTAACATTGTGCTTAGTTTTGGGTCAAAGTTGACTTGAGTCTAAGCATTTTGATTTGGGTTGGCCAAAATTTCTTTTTGACAGTATTTGCCAACCCTATCCCTAAATTGAAATTTTTTTTTTTTTCTGTATTTGTAGGGACTAACCTACCAAGAATTAGTAGGAGTCCTTTGTTCTGGACCTCAAGCTCTTTGTCATAGTGGAGTCCATACCTCCCAACCTTTAGAGATTGCATAGAGGGAAACATCAGGCCACACCTCCAACCACACCCAAAAATGACATCACACAGGGCATACCTCTTACCCCACCCCACCTAACATTGCCATGCTCCATCCCCTCCTGTAGACCAGTGATAACACAATAGTGGTGTTTCTGTATATATATTCATATTATGTATTGTATATATTGTGGCAGAGGGACCGCAGGCAGTCGCATGTTCCTGCCACTAGGTGAAGTACAACAGTATACCTGCTGCAGACGTGCCACCAAAAACCTGGTTTCGGTGAGGGAAGGCAACTATTTGGCGTCAATAACCATAGGTTACTGACACAGGTATCTAGCATGGCTGCTATGTGGCTGGTGATGGGTTGCCTTTCACGGGCTGGCAATAGTGTTGGGTGGGTTGCCGTTCCCACATTCCAGGACAGGTTTTTGGCAGGTCCCTGGAGACCTGCTGGTGTTCAGTGGGTGTGGTTTGCTACCAGAAGCTGGAGAAGCAGCAGAGCTGAGGAGTGGAAGATTACAGGGGGGAAGCCTAAATTGTGTGACAAGTGTACAGTTCTGGACAGTAGGTCCAGGTCAGATGTTAGAAAGGCTCTCTATTTGTTTGTGTAGTTAGTGGCTAGACAGCCTAAGGTTTTGTTTGAACCTTTACTTGTCTGTATTCCTGTGCCTGAAAAAAGCTGGCTGAGGCCAGTTTCAAAAGAAGCTCTGTATCTGAGTGCCATTTTGCTTACAAAAGCAGCGATCCAGGAGCTAAGGAACCCCAGGACAGTTCAAGATGGCATTCTGAATGCAAGTGAGGTGTTACAATACAGAAATCCATATAAATAGCTGTAAGACAAAGTTCTATAGATGATACTACTATATAGTGGTCATAAAGTGACCATATAATACCTTTATGCAGGGAGCAAATATCACAGATCTGTTATTGACCAAACCAAGACTAATATCAATGATAACGCTATACAAAATTCAAATATTACTGCAACATTATGAACACATATCACCATCACATAGTGACTGAATAATACTGCAACACCGTGACCACATATCATCACATAGTGACTGGAGGGATCAGAGTAAGGGAGACAGTTTCTAAACTTCTAACATCTAAAGCTACTGCAAGCCCAGCACGCCAGGGAAGCAGCAGAGTGGATGGGAGTAGTATGGCTTATTAGTAGTGTTGAGCGATTAGTTGGCTATCGACATCGGGCGATAGTCGATAGTCGGCCACCATCGATAAGGTTTTTCGATAGTGAGCATTTCGATTATGAGCGATAAACCATTAAAGTCTATGGGAGAGCAAAAAACACCTTCATTCTTAACCCCAAACAGAGCTGGAGAAGCGGGAAATTTTAACTTTCCAAACAGTCAAATGGATACGTGCTACATCTTAGGCAAACCACTTAGGTTATAAAGTCCCCACAGAAAAAAAAACACACACCATTCACTATCCCTGTCTTGTACCCAGCTGACCCTTAAACTGCATCACCCACAAATTAAAAAGTGCCAAAAGGGCAGTATGATTTGAACCATCATCTTACTTGAACTGGACATTGAATATCCCTGTCCTGGAACGCAGCATGAGCCCCACATCTGCATGACCCCCAGATTTAAAAGTGCCGGAAAAAGGAGTTTTCAACCACCATTTTAGTTGAACTGGACATTGACTATACATTTCCTGGGCCACAGCATGAGCCCCAAAAACCTGCATGACCCCACATTTTAAAAAGTGCCGGAAAAAGGATTCTTTAAACCACCATTTTTGTTTCACTGTAATTTGACTATACCTGTCCTGGGCCACAAGCATGTGGCCCCAAACCTGCATGCCCCCCAAATTTAAAATGTGTCGTAAAAAAAGGAGTCTTTCAACCACCATTTTAGTTTCACTGGACAGGGACTATACCTGTCCGGGGCCCACAGCATGACCAGAGCCGGAGTTACAGTGGGTGCGGTGAGAGCCCAGGCTGGCGTCCGTCATCTATTAACACGCAGGTTAAAATGCCCTAATGACGCCAGCAACGAAAACTGTCGTGCTGAAGCAGAGTGCGGAAGCGGAAGTTGTGAGAACTCCAGCCTTCCTCAGTACACAGTCAATACCTGGGTAGCGCTTGCCCCTCCGTATGAGTGTGGACCAATTGAGCTTCACTTGGAAATACTGGTGGCTAACGCTCATGTTACACCCAGGTGCCCTTTTTTCTTGGCATTCTTTTTCTCATTTTACTCAACGTGCTGGAGGAAAGGGTTTCTCTGTACTTTGTTCTCTGTCCGTGTCCATACTCCATGTCCTCGAATAACCTACATCGGGTTTCAAGTTTTCCTTTTACTCCCTTGTAAAATTCAGGGGAAAATTTTTTTTTAACAGCTATTTTGTACATGCAAGTTTTTAGTACTTTAATTCTAGAAAACACTTTTTTTAAAAATCGGATGGAATCCCAACCATTGTCTTTGTTTCTTTTTTTTAAATTTGTATTAAATGGGTTGTTCAATAAAGGGAATGATAGCTATGTTAAAGATCTTGCAAAAACAAGTCATTTTGCAATATGTGTCCTTAACAGTGTCCTACCAAATTCCCTGTTTCTGACAGCACCATCCCCCTTGAGCCACTCTTGACATTGTGAAGAACAATGTCTGTTAGAAACAAAAATTTTTAGATGGGGACCTGTAGTATAGCTGCATGTCACAGAAAAATCCCTCCAAAAATTCAAAGCAGGGACCTTGAGCCACTTTGGACAATTGTGAAGAACAAATGTCTGTTAGAAACAACATTTTTTAAAATAGGATCTGTAGTATAGCTGCATTGTCACAGCAAAATGCCCCCAAAAATTCAAAAACATGACCCATGAGCCACTTTTGACAATTGTGAAGAACAATGTCTTATTAGAACAACATTTTTTAGAATAGGACCTGTAGTATTGCTGCTTTCAAAGCAGCATGCCCCAAAAATTTTAAAAATGACTTCTCAGCCACTGTTAAAAAATGGTGAAGGAGAAATGCCACTTAGAAGCCACATTTCTGTTCCAAAGGACCATGATTATTGCTGTATCTCACAGCAACATGACCCAAAAAATTATAAATATGACTTCTCAGCCTGTTAAAAATTGTGAGGCAACATGACCCCAAAACCATTGACAATGTGAAAAATTCTAAAGATGAAGTGAGTAAATGGAATATGGTTTTGTCATGAAACCTTGGTGTTTTTTAGTCTCCTCACAGCAAAACCAGCAAAATGAACTGTTGGGAATTGAGAATAAAAATTGCAGTAAGAAATGATCATTTTAAAAATAAGTTTTTTAAGAGGACCATTTCTGTTTGGAGAGGAATGTGAAGTAGACCAGCAACTAATCGGTGACCTCGGCAATTGGGGCCACAACATCATCAGAGATCCATGCCTGATTCATCTTGATGAAAGTCAAACGATCCACATTATCTGTGAAATGCCGGATGCGTTTGTCTGTAATGACTCCTCCGGCTGTGCTAAAGGTCCGCTCAGATATGACGCTGGCTGCTGGGCAGGAAAACACTCTATGGCGTGGCGAGCCAGCTGGGGGCCATTCGTCCATTTCGGGATACCCAGAAGTCTATTGGGTCCGGGAAAACACATACAAAAACATCGGTGTTGAGACGCAGATAGTCGTGTACCTTTGATCTTAAGCGGGTTTCTCTGGGTGTTGTATCTGTGGGCCTGCATTGCATGCGTTGGTGAGGTGGTAAATAAAGATTGCCAGAGGTCACCCATTAGGCTTCTCCCACCTTGCCTGCTGCTGCCGCTACGGCTACTTGGCACTCTACTGCTGTCAGGTCGTTGGCGTTGTTCCACCGTGACATTTGGGAAGAACGTGAAAGCAGAGCAACAGATGTCTCCAGTTGATCAATCAGCAAGGTCCCCAAATTTCCTGCATTTTACTCGCTATTTGGGTGGGTGGAAGGAAGTGCTGAGTTTTGTTTTGTCCCGGGGATCCAGGAGGGTGGCCACCCAGTAACTGTGGTTCAGTTTGATGGCCTTAATGCGAGGATCATGTTGGAGGACATGGAGCCTCCAAGCACTCATGTGAGGGATGGAGCCTTGAGTTCCCGAGCCGCGGGGTTGAGGGGCACTGCAAATCATCTTCCTCTTCTGCCTCAAATTCACGCCAAACCTCTTTTCAAGGCAGGGACGTCGGTGTCTAGGAATATCTCCTCCTCCTCCACTTCCTCCAGCACAGCTTCAACACAGCCCTGACTTGCCTCAGATGATGCACCCTGAGAGCTGAGGTGTGAACTCAGACCTCGAGCCTTCTTCAGCAGGCAGTCCAGACCCGGGTAGCTCTTTCGAAATTTCTGGACGACAAGTTTCATGACATGTGCAGGCAAGGGATGTGCTCCAGCCTACCGATCTTAAGGACGGCCAGCAGATTTCCCCCGTTATCGCACACCCCCTTGCCTGGCACAAGGTTCTTGTCACCCAGCCAGGCTCGGTCTCGTTGCGGAGAGCCGTCCACAGCTCCTGACCTGTGTGTGGACCGGTCTCCAAGGCAGATTAATTTCAACAGGCCTGGTGTCTCTGGGCACGTGATGCACCAGAGGCCCTTTGGGGGGGAAAGAGCCCTGCACCACCCCTGCGGTTATGAAGAGCGTGCGCCGAGCCTGGAGCCACCGTCACCCCAAGGACATCCACCCAGCTCACCCAGTGAGCTGTCACAGAGATATAGCGGCCTTGGCGTGCTTACAAATCCATGTGTCAGTGGTGAGATGGACTTTTCCGGACCAGATGCAGACAACGCGCTTGAAATTTTAGATGAAACGTGGCTGGCCAGGGCAGGGACAGTTTTCTGGCAAAGAAAATGCGCTCGCATCTGTATTGGGCAGGCAAGGGCCATGACGTAGCGGAAGCCATCTGTGTCCACCAGAACGGAAAAGGCAACATTTTCCAAGGCCAAAAGCCCGGCAATGCCGACATTCAGGGGCTTTTGGCTTTTGGGTGGGTTTGGGTTAAGTGTTTCTTCTGCTCCCAAACCTGGAAGACAGGAAAGGCTGGCTGCTAGACTGGCCGCTGTACGGCGTGCAGGTCGTCAAACTGGCGGAAGGCGAAGGGGTAGGATGGGTCTCTGGTGGTGCTGGGGGTACTCGGGCGACGGTGGAGGCTGAAGCGGAGGCTGATGCCCGATCATGACTTGAGAGACATGGGCAGCTGAGGAAAAGCTTGGTGGTGGCGGAGGAGGAGGAGGCGGAGACAAAAGGGTGTGACAGTGGTCGGGGGCCCCGGGGTCGGTCTGGCCTTTTTTGGCCAAGTGTTCCCTCCATTTTTTAACTCATGCATTCGCTGCATGTGGGCTAGGGCATGTTGGTGGTGGTTAACCACTTAAGGTTCTTTCCTTTACTTATGCGTTTACGGCAAAGGCGGGCATATGACATCGCTGGGTGAATCAGAGGCTTGCTCAAAGAAGGCCAGGCTTGAGAGGTCCTGGACCTTTTTGACGGCGATAAGCGAGGAGTGGGGTTTCCGCTGACCCTGGCTGGCGGAAACAAATCAGCGGACATCTGCGACCGTCCTCTCCCCTTTTTGTGGCGGGAAACCCCTATTGACAATACCCATCGTCTTCCTCCTCGTCCACTGATGAAGCTCTCGCAAGCAAATTCTGCGGAAAAGACCAGGATTGATCCGCAATGTCGTCATCATAACCAACAACAACACAGGTGACTTGGTCGTCCCGACTTTTCTACATCCAGAAGTGGGGCTACAATCAAGTGTCACTGAAATGAGTTGCCGAACGCCCGGGATATTTTACGATTGACCGGCTTACTTCACCTCCTCTGATGGCATCGTAAACTGGGGTTCAGAGCAGACTTTAAAACATCCTCTTGATCTTTTAAAAATGCCTTCTGACCCCAACCGCATTTTGTCATCAAAGAGGTTTCAGACAATGGATTATCCACAGTGGTGGGTAACGAGTTGACATTTGGGCTGCTTCATGTTGCACGGATGCTGATGTTGCTGATGACGACATTTGTGGCCGTGACTGGGAGGGGCGAGGAGGTAAGACTGCTAGATGCAGGTTGCATTAACCACTGAAGGACAGATTGGCGACGATTGTTCGTTACTTAGATTCACAGGGCCCCGACCCAGGATGACAGGCCTGACGGTCTGCAACTGACGATCCGCTGGCATGGTGTTGTCGCCAGCATGGAAGGAGCACTTCTCTCGTACCTCTACCTCCATGTGTACCCCCCTCTTTGCTCGCTTACCACCTGCATTTCGTCCATGTTCAGAAATATAAAAATTTGAGAAGGTATGGAATAGTTTTGGAAAGTCTCTTATTTAAAGACGGCAAATCACAGCTATTTCAAATCCCTCTAATCAAAACAAAATTGCTGGATTCAAAAATTTAACTGCAAGGTGTCTATCAACAAATCTGGACTGGGCAAAAGTCAAAAAAACACGTATCTGTTATGTTTTCGTTATAAACAAACGGTATTTTTTGCACCTTTCAATTCACCTGTGGGGGACTATAGAATTGCTGTTTTAAGATTTACGTGGAAGCTGCGTCAATGAACAAAGCTGGGTGCGCAAAAGTCAAAAAAACACGTATCTGTGATGTTTTCGTATAATACACGGTATTTTTTGCACCTTTCAAAATTTACCTGTGGTGACTATAGAATTTCTGTTTTAAGATTTACGTGGATGCTGCGTCAATGAACAAAGCTGGTGCGCAAAAGTCAAAAAACACGTATCTGTTTTCGTATAATACACGGTATTTTTTGCACCTTTCAATTCACCTGTGGTGACTATAGAATTGCTTTTTTTAAGATTTACGTGGATGCTGCGTCAATGAACAAAGCTGGGTGCGCAAAAGTCAAAAAACACGTATCTGTTATGTTTTCGCATAAACCACGGTAATTTTTGCACCTTTCAATTTACCTGTGGTGACTATGAATTGCTGTTTAAGATTTTCGTGGATGCTGCGTCAATGAACAAAGCTGGGTGCGCAAAAGTCAAAAAACACGTATCTGTTATGTTTTGTATAATACACGGTATTTTGGCAACAAACAACCTGTGCTGACAAGATTGCTGGATTGTAATTTAACTGCAAGGTGATATATCAACACAGGTGGAATGGGTTAAAAAATTTAAAATGAACACCTATCTGAAATGTATACTGATGTTTTACTGATGTATACTGAATAAAAGTGGAGTTTTGCACCTAACAAAGAGACTGCAGTTACTAGAAATGATGTGTATCCAATATAAGTTCAGGCTGCCCAATATCCAGGAAATATTTCAATAGCAAATGTTAATAATAAAGATATTGCAGTGCACTAAGTCTTGGTGAAAATTTATCCACTGTTCTTTATAGATAGAGCTTGTCTGTGTTCGCCCGTGGGCCCCCCCCCCCCCCGCCCCCAGTGACTTTACCGCGGTTTGATGCGCTTTTAAATATCTTAGCTAACTACATAAAATCTTCAAATCTCTAATTTTAACTAAATTGGAAGGATCACAGCTAATTGTAGAGGTTTCTCTGTGCAGAAATAGACTAATTTCGCCTGAGCTGTTTGGCCACAGGCAGGGCGCACGTCTATTCCTAGAGACGCTGAGAGGACATAAGGCTGAGCAGGAAACGCTGTTCTATGTAATCGAGGTCATGTGATTTTTCCAGCCAATTGCAACCATACACAATCCCAGTCATGACGTCGCAAAACACCTTTCACCCTGCTCTTTTTCTGTAATCTGATTTGTGGCCAAAATTACAGGAAGCGCCGAAAATGGCGCGATCTTAATAGATGATGCACAGATTTTAACCTTAATTATCGCATGATCTGAAAAATTTCTATCACCATAAAAACCTTGCCGATTTCAACTTTGTCGATAAAAATCGCTCAACACTACTTATTAGTGTCACTGTGGCATTCGCTCACCAAGCCTCTCAGGCATCCTAGGTGAACACTACAGTGAAGAGGGGGTCTGCACTGTGGATGGTGGTGGTAGTAATCCCCCGGGACACACCCTGAAGGTGGTAGTAGTACTCAAACTGCCTGGGATGGTGAGCAAGGTGCCCTTGATGTACAGTGCAGAATAAGCAGACAGGAGACAAAGGGTTAATGGGTTCTATCATCTTAAGCCTCTTAACTTCCATGGCCAGATGAAATACATACGGTAATGGTTAGCATTCATGTTACAACACAGTTCTTCCAGTCGAAGCCACCTAGTAGACTAAGGCAGGATAATGTTCCTAAAGAAAGTCCCCTGCATAGCTACTGTACCTCTTTCTTGTTCCATACCCATGTCGCCAGGAAAGATAAAGCTTAAAGCTGACCTCTGATCCCAGAGGCAGCACAGCTTATGTCACAGCGGCATGATGGATTGCTTCTCTGACAGCTGCAGATAATGATGATGACACCGATACCCTGAATGTGGATATCAGAAAACCCAGAACATTAGATTTACCTATCTTATACAACCTCTTTCTGTACTCCTACCCTTGTGTTGTCATAGTGATTCCCGCCAAAGCTCTGAGTGGCAGATACTGGTTACATTTCTGCAAAGCAGCATGACTATACACATTTTACAGACATGTGAAGAAGCTATTAGATGAACACAGCGGTGAAGTAGAGGTCAACAACGTTTTAGAACACACTTATCATTGTAAATATAGTGCAACTAATACAGATATCAGTGCAATTATAAAAAAAAAAAATTATTAACTCTTTAGTAGTGTATTGTACCACCAACTTCTGTATACTACACATGTACTACACAAAAGCAGCCTCAGCATCTCCCTCACTTGCCCTACAGACAGTTCAGACTTACTGCTGTGGGACTATGTGCTGAACTCCTCATGGGCTGCTCAGTACCACAATGTTTTTACTTCCTCCTCACACAGCACAGTGAGGAGGACGGGAGAGGGTCTTGCACAACTCTCTGCTGATTTTGGTAGATAGCACAACCTATCCAGGACTGCGGGACATAGGGTCAGTATTGGGACTGTCCTGTTCAAATCTCGATGGTTGGAAGGTATAGTGGAGAGTAGTGTTGTGCTTTGAATTGCATTCAAAGTCAAATCGACCCTAATCCATTTTTGACAATATTTTCCAAAAGATGGACAATAACTCTAACAAAAAATGAAAACGAGGAAATGACTCGGACTGCCCGAGGCATTCCTGCCTTGTATACCTTATTATTATCCACACGTAAAACACCTTAGATAATTGACATGTCACTTCTATGTAGACGCAGACATTACACGCCAATAATACTCATGTAAAATCAGCATTGTCTGAAAACTTATGCTGATTTTACATAGTGTACAGTCGGTTTGGACGCTGATTCTATACTCGAAATCCACGCCCAAAATCAGTGTCTAAATTCATCTTGTGAACTCTCCCAAAGACAGATTTGGGCAATTTCAGAGCAATAACAATGAGTGTGTCCCTGGAGGACTTGTCCTGTCCTGCATTGTAACTTATTGAGCAGGAAAGCTAAACACTTGCTGCCAGGTTTCCCAACAGGCAGCAGCTGACCCCTGGAGACCTGAGCAGTTGGACACTTTAGGCAACATGGATGATCTAGGCGCATAGAGGCCAGTTCTAAATAGCTTCAAAGCAGTGTAGAATGCAGCAGAATGTATGGACCTGTTCTAGTGGGGGTCATAGATTTGGCGCGTTCTAGGTCCACTACGACAACTCAGGCTCAGGTAAACCACTTTTAACTTGGTCTGGCTGTTCCAGCAGTAATGTGCCTGGTTTTGCCGTCTTCCAGTAATAAATGAGCAGATTCATACAGTTGTGGTGCGACGCCCCCAAATCTTAGGCGCATTACAACGTGCCGCAGGCGCCACAAAATGTGCCTAATTTTGAAGTGCGCCTGCTCATACATCTAGAGAACAGGTTTTGGGCTGAAAGGACACCAGAATACTGGCGCAGCCCCGTACCTACATGTCACCCTTCGTGATTATCTTTTGTCAAGAAATGTATAAAAGAGATTGTTCAAAGCAGTGAATCCCTCCAAGCATTTACAGTATGTACATATAGACATGCTACAGTAATGTCTGTGAGGCTAGCTGCATATATTACAATGGATTACCATAGCACAATCCCTATAAACAGAACACTAGAATCTGTTTTCATGCAGGCATGGCTGAGCCCTGCAATGTCTGCCCTTTGATGAATACAATAATCTGTGTCAGGACCCATTGACACATGAATAATAATGTGCCTTTTTCACTGGTCAGCATTTTTATTGTCTGCAATTAGTAGATTACTGTTAGAGCAGCGATAATGTCTGGCATCAAGAAATCACTTTTAAAAGCATAATAGCTATTAGTTACAATACACTTCTTATCATGCTATTATGTGTTCATTGAACACTAACCCCTTCTTTGCACAACAGAAACAGTATTACCTTAAGGCTATGTTCACACGGCAATAATTGCGGGACGTATTTCGCCCGCAATTACGCCGCATGCTCGGGAGCGGGGTGGAGGGGCGGCAGCCAGCCGACCCCATAGACATTCATTATTCACGGCGCGTATACGCCGTAAATAATTGACATGTCACTTACGTCCCCGCTCGTCGTATTGTGCGAGCGGGGAGAGGAGACGTAATCCATAGTTCTCTAGGAGAACTGTGGATTACTGTAATGACTGGGACGTATCTCGCCCCGTATTTAGCGCAAAATACGGGGCGAGATACGTCCCAATTTAAGCCGTGTGAGCATAGCCTAAATGTAAAGGGGTAAACAAAACCTAACTCCTATTGAAGGTGTGCTGTGTAAAGTAAAAATCTTCAACATATAATAATTTAATCTTTTCAGTAGTTTCCAGCTTAATCTCACAATTACTGACCCAAAAACTGATGTTTACATCTTGTTGCTTAGGGTTAGGCTCAAATTTAGCTTTCTGGTTGACCATGCTCAGTTCAGACACTCAGGATTTAGAAGAAGAGGAGTTATTTGTCTATGATTCACAAGATAATGGGAGCAGATGTAAAGGAGAATTAATGTGAGAGGCTCAGCAGAGAGTGAACACAATATGAACTGTGCAGCAATGTAGCAGGGGTGTCAAACTCATTTTCACCGTAGCCCACAACAGCATTGTGGTTGCCCTCGAAGCATCATTGGACTGTGGGTAGGTGCCTTGATACGACTGCCAGAGCTGTGCCACCACCTGTGAGTTGCACACCAGCATACCTCCCAAATGTCCCTATTTTGGAGGGACAGTCCCTATTTTTGACCCTTGTCCCTCTGTCCCTCTTAGCTCTATAAATGTCCCTCTTTTTCATTTAGAAAACAGATTTGCGTCAATAAACTGAGTATCTTGCTTTAAAAAGTATCTGGTTGATTCCTAGCTGTATATTACATTACAACTTACTTAATATTTTATCATCGGATACAAAGCAATTCTGAAAATGTCTCCCTTTTTGCCTGTCTAAAAAGTTGTCATGTATGTGTGGGGGCATGATTAGAGGTGTGTCTTGGTGTGATGTCATGTTTTGGGTGTGGTTAGAGGCGTGGCCTGATGTGTCCCTCTTAGCACTCTCTAAAAGTTGGGAGGTATGCACCAGTTGTATCTAAGCTCTCAGGGCCACATAAAAGAGAGTGGTGCATCAGATCAGCCCTCGGACCTTGAGTTTGACACCTGTGGTGTAGAGATTTGCTCTTAAGCAGGCAGGGGAATGACACAGCCACTAACAGAGGTGAGCAATGTAATGTTACCTAAATGGCCTGCTGATGAAACTACACCAACTTTTGATGTTGCATGATTTGTGCCACGGATGCACTTGTGTACCTGGCTGCTGAGTAATACAACTTTTCCTTCCACTGACCTGTTGACATGTCTCCTCTCCCTCTGCTGCCATCTCTTCGATAGGTCAACAGAAGGAGAACCTATTCCCTGCTGCCTGTGATTATTTCAAGGGCATCCCACCCCCAGCTTGCTGCCCGATTATCGGTACACATCATAGTTTCTAGAGTGTCATTTCATAATTTCTCTGGTTCTGACCCATGGTTCATTTCTGACCATTGTGTCTGGTGACTTCCTTGACTTTCTGCCTGTTACTCAACTACGCAAGATCACTACCTGCTCTGAACTGATCCCTGTGACCCAACTTCGAGTGAACTCCACCTTCCCTGCCTCTCAGCTTGTGATCCGGATACATATTCTGTTTATTTGCCTGATAATGCATCTGTCCCCAATGACTGTGGGGTTAATGACCTGGGAGTTCACTGCAGAGAAGACCAGATCCCTCATATAAGGGGTTAAAGGGGGAAGACCACAACCTCCACTTAGACTCCACGCCTCGGCATGATTCTAAGCTAAAGCTTGTGGTTTTCCCAGTGGATCCACCACCTGATTTCTGACAATATGTTAGGATACAGGATTAGTGTTGTACAGTTGCACTTGATGTAAATCCCCACAACTTTCTTCCCAATATCTCACTTAAACACTGGAATACCACTTTAATGTCCACCTTGCAATACCAGGACTTGACATGTGCAGATTAATTTCTTAATACATCTATAAAGCAATTGGAGCTCAGTTTTTCTGATTTGGAGCTCAACAACTCCTAAATAATCTTAGAGCCAAATGTAAAAATTTTGTCTACAGTTACCACTATAGTCAGCTTAAGAGATTACTGTAGACCGTGTTACTATTATATTGGTTGCCTATCTTCATTCATTTTATTGTGATGTTTTCTGTGCTAATTTATTCTTTTCCTGTGCTGTAATTAGCCATCCTTCTCTGTAGCCAAGAAGCATCATTTCCTGGTTCAAAGTTGTTTCCCTTTGCCTGCAAAACTACAAATCCCAGAATCCTTCTCTTTTTCTATTTTTTCTCCCTCCTATCCATAGTCTCGGTGCATGCCCTTGGTTCCCCACCTCATGTTGAAAGCCTTGAGAGGCAAGGCCAAAAAGAATGGGGCTCTAAAGGCTGCTGTTAAAAGTGAAACCCTTTTGGCCACCTGATCTCCTGGCCTCAACGCAAAGCGTTTTCCTTTGTATGAAGACACACAGAATGTCTGTCATCAAACAGTTGATGTAGAAATGCAGGAAGCATTTTGTTTCCCTACTGGATTACCCCTTTAGGTGTAATTTTTAAAGCGTATGCCGCAAGCTTCTAATCTCCTCTAATGGTGTAAGCAGGCAGAATTTTATATTTTAGCTGTCTTTACAGAGGGTTTGGAGCTCTGGAACACAAAAAGTGAGCTCTGACCACTATAAAATGTGTTATATAAAAAAAACACAACATAATTAGAGATGGGCGAATTGATTCAAACAAAGTGGAATTCGTTTAGAATTTCAGGAAAACTTCGATTCTGATCGAAGTCGAAGTTTGGGGGACTTCGGGTGAACGAAGTGTGCTTTTGATTGATAAAATGGCTGGGAGTAGAGATGGGCGAATTTCCCAAAATTCGTTTCGTTCACTTCGCCGAATTTCTCGGCAAAAAATAACTTCGTTCCCAATTACTTGGCACGAATCACGTTAAAAAAAAAGCTATTTCCAGGCTGCACAGAGCCTTTCAGGGTGCTGTAGAACGTTGTGCCCTGCTTAAATATGCAGAGGGAGCTTGGTTTGGTCTTCATACAATGTTGTGTTTAGTATGACACGCACATGACTGCCGCCGCTCTTAGAATCGCTTCACTATAAAATTCCCTGGGCAAATAAGAGGGCAAAACTGACCAAAAAACTGAAGGGGGAATGTAGCCTGATAAAGTCATGGGAGCGACAGCTGGAAAAAAAACAAGCTGAGGGCTCAGGTGGCAAATCGTGACAGAGTGTGGAGGGAAGGCGGCAGCCACAGCAGCATGAGGGCAAGAGTGGCACAATGACATTCTGGGGTGGCAAAAAAAGGAGAGGGCCCCAGAGTTGAACAATGACACAGT
>JAODAL010067272.1:0-17372 GCA_025379985.1 Phyllomedusa bahiana | reverse complement strand
GAAGGGGGGGAAGGTGGAGTTTTCTGGGGGGAGAGAGATTTGGGGGGGGGGGGGGGGGGGGGGTATGGTTTTTGGGGGGGGGGGGGGTGTTAGTGAGGCAAAGGGGCGGGTGAAGATGAGGTCAGTGTGTGTCCACTTTATGAGGGGCTCCAGGGGTCCACGGGGTGGGCCGAAGGAAGAGGAGGTGACAGGGTTTGTTATAGTGGAGCAGGGGTGTCGTTTGGGGATGTTGAAATCTCCCATGATAATAGGGGGGAAAGTCAGTGGAAAAAGTAAGGAAACCGGGAAGCGAAGTGGTCGAGGAAGGGGGTGGGGGGGCCTGGGGGACGATAAACAACAGCCACTTTGGAGGTTGGAGGGGGGGTAGACGGACGGAGTGCACCTCAAAGGGAGGGGGGGGTGGGGGAAGGTAGGGGTGGAATGGGGACAAAAGAGCGGTATCTAACAGAAAAGGCCAAAAACCCCCACCATGTTTACTGCCGGGGCGGGGGGGTGGGTAAACTGAAGCCCCCTAAGAGATGCAGCAGGGAGTTTTTCCCAGAGGGTGTCAGCCAAGTTTCTGTTAGCCCAAAATTTTTGGTGGGGGGAGATGAAAGGGGTCATATGAAAAAAGGGCTTGTTGCCTAAGAACGGCATTCCAGAGCTCCAGACAGGGGGATAGGTGTAGGGGGGGTGAGGGGAAGGGTTTTTATATTTAAGGGGGTTAGGGAAGTTGGTGCTTCTTGGCCTGTAGGGGCGGGTAAATAAAGTGGGGATGTGGGAGGGGGGTCCGGGGATTGGGGATATGTCCCCACAGCAAGGAGAAGGAGGGGGAGTGTGAGAAAGGGTTGGGGATAGACAAAAGGGGGTTGTGGTTTTGCGGAGAGGTTTTTAAAGCTGTGAAAGAGGTGGGGGAGCAAGGTCAGGTGGGGAGGTAGATAGACGGGGGGATATGGAACTTTCCAATTTGGGGGGTGTGAGGATACACAAGGATTTTAGGAATAAGGGGGAATGATAGGGCATAGAAGTGCATTTTGGAGGTGGTATGACTATAAAGACGACAAACTTAATTTTTACCTTAAGGTCAGTCCTGGTTCATTTCTGGCTTCAATTCTGGTATAATTCTGAAGTCACACTTATGGAATAGCACTTAATGGATATTGCATCTATGGTATTACATCACTGACCAGTGCTTGCAAAGTTGCTTGTTTTCATTTTCCCCTTATTCTGAAGACCATTTAATGTAATGAGGAAACCCTTTGAAACCTTAGATGAAGAGACCGTTGCCAAATTGTATCCATATTCCAGTGTCCTGTGGTCTTACTTTTATGGTGAGAAATTGTAGTAGATTATTGGTAACACCATGGGTAATGAAGTACCTACTTAAGTAACAAGTGAGAGCAACCTCAGTAGCATCAGCATCTAAATCCAAGACAGAGAATGATAAGAGCTCTAGTGTCTAGACTGTGTATGAGAGCAAAGCTGTACAGAAACCGCCAGCCTATAGGACCCCTCAAGCATCAGGGCTTGGATGCAGCTGCACACCCAATAGCTTACACTTCTGCTTTTTCCGTCTTCCTGTATCTGGATGTTTACATATATTACATTGCTGATTTGATTTCTACATAAGCACCTGCAGAATTGTGAAGCTGTCGTCTAGTAGTGCTAGAGATCAGAAATTATTTGTCTTTGCTGTAAAAAAAAAAATACAGAGGAGAACCTTTGTTTATCAACCAATGGGAACATTACTGATACCATTATATTGGGTTTTCATATGGTCATAATAAGTCCTTTAAAAAAGATCCAGCGCTTTATTGTAACATTCCATTCATTAGGTGCTGTGGATCGATCTTAAAGGGCACCTGGCAGGGGGTTTATGCTGCCCTATCTGAGAGCAGGATGTGATAGAGGCAGAGAAGCTGACCTCTGTGATATATAGGGTTATATGATAGAGGAGAGGAGCTGAGTTCTGTAATATATAGGGTTATATGATCGAGAAGCTGAGCTCTGTGATATATAGGGTTATATGATAGAGGAGAGGAGCTGAGTTCTGTAATATATGGGGTTATATGATCGAGAAGCTGAGCTCTGTGATATATAGGGTTATATGATAGAGGAGAGTAGCTGAGCTCTGTGATATATAGGGTTATATGATAGAGGAGAGGAGCTGAGTTCTGTAATATATGGGGTTATATGATCGAGAAGCTGAGCTCTGTGATATATAGGGTTATATGATAGAGGGAGAGAAGCTGAGCTCTGTGATATATAGGGTTATATGATAGAGGAGAGGAGCTGAGCTCTGTGATATATAGGGTTATATGATAGAGGGAGAGAAGCTAAGCTCTGTGATATATAGGGTTATATGATAGAGGAGAGGAGCTGAGTTCTGTGATATATAGGGTTATATGATAGAGAAGCTGAGCTCTGTGATATATAGGGTTATATGATAGAGGAGAGGAGCTGAGCTCTGTGATATATAGGGTTATATGATAGAGGAGAGGAGCTGAGCTCTGTGGTATATAGAGTTATATGATAGAGGAGAGAAGCTGAGCTCTGTAATATATAGGGTTATATGATAGAGGAGAGAAGCTGAGCTCTGTGATATATAGGGTTATATGATAGAGGAGAGGAGCTGAGCTCTGTGGTATATAGGGTTATATGATAGGGGAGAGACGAGCTCTTATATTTTAGGTTATAGAAAGAGGGAGAGAAGCTGCCTGTGATATAAGGTTTATGATAAGGAGGGAGTATTTCGTAAAAATAGGGTTTATACAGAAGCGAGCCTGGATATATAGGTTATATATAGGGGAAGGAGCTGAGCCTGTGAATATGGGTTTGAAGGGGGAAGGAGCTGACCTGTGGAAATTAGTTTTAATGATAGAGGAGAGAAGCTGATTTCGTAATTTTGGGTTATAGATAAGGAGAGAAGCTGATTTCTGTATATATGGGGTTTATATGATAGAGGAAGGAGCGGGGCTTGTGAATATAGAGTTATAGAAGGGGAGAGAAGCAAGTTTAATATATGGGGTTTATATATAAGGAAAGAACTAAATTCTGTGATTTACTTTAATGATAGAGGGAAAAACGGCTCTGTGATATTGGGGGTTAAGATAGAGGAAGAAGCTGAGCTCTGTGAATATGGGGTTATATGACGGGGGACAGAAGCAGCCGTTAAAATAGCGTTTATGATAGTGGGAGAATGGCTCTGTGAAAAAGGTTATAGATAGGGGAGAGAAGCTAAGCTCGTGATTAAAAAGGTTAATAAAAGGGGAAAATTGTTAAAATGGATGTCTCCAGATCCCTCTTTTTTACTTTTGCTGGGACTTGTCATCGAGGGTTTTTTGTCCCCCCCTGTCATTTAAACCAGACCCAATACAAAAGGGGTACTAAAAAAGAGTGGGAAAACATCAGAATGGATTCCCAAAATTTTGGGGGATCTTTTTTGGGGTGGATTTGGGTATTTTTAGAATAAAAAAGGGGACCAATACCCAAACCTTCCCATCCTGAAAGATCATCCACAACGTCATTTTACCTTGTGGTTTTGAAAAGGGGGGGGAAGCCATAAAAGGTTTTTTTTTATTATTTTAAAATTTTTTCTGAAAAATCTAAAAAAAGGTATTCCATTGTGACCAAAAAAATAAATAAAAGAAAAAAAGTGGGATCATGCAAAAACCCACACTAAATGGCATTCTATATGTCTCTAAAAAAAACTGTTGGGGGGGGGGGTTTTTCACAAAGGTTATTTTCAGGGGGTAAATACGCCCCGCAATTACACCTGTACCGGGGGGGGGGCGGGAGCGGGGGACTGGCAGGGGGCCGGCACTTCGCCGGCCCCCTAGACTTAATTTCCAGCGGGGCGTATACGCCGTATAATTTACAGTCAATTATCCCCCGCCCGGCGGCTTCGCCGGGCGGGAGAGGAACGTAATCCATAGTTCTCTAGAAACGGAATTACCGTAATGAAGGGCCGTTTTCAGCCCGTAATTGCCGCACTTCGGGGCGTAATTTCGGACCGAAATAGCCCTTTTTAAACCGTGTGAACATAGCTTAAAAATGAATTGCATCAAATTTAAAATTAAAAAAAAAGGGCCATTTTGGATTTTTCAAAACAGAAAATTTGGGCAGTATTTAAATTAAAAAGTGGATCAGTATTAATCTTTTTTAGAGTAATTTTACGCTTAGTGTTTTTTGAAAAAATTCTATTTTGTTGCAAATGCGCCCTTATTTGTCACATTCTTCAAGCATAAATTGGCAGCCCCAAAATTTTTTTAGGTGAATACGGATTGTAAAAACTGCCACAAAAATGCGTTTTTTCCCCCATTGTTGGTGCCTTTTTTGGGGGTATGGCATTTTTTTTTCATAAAAAAAGCATGCTTTGAGGAAATATTTTTAGGTTTTTCCCCTAATTTTTGTAGTCTAAATGAAAAAATAATATCACTCTAGTAAAATTCAATAAAAAGTTATGCAGCCAAAAAAAAAATATGTTCATTTTCTTGGCACTGTTCAAAACTGGCTGTGCGAGAAAAGTCACAAAATAATAGTACACGATTCTATGTGCGGCACAAAAGCGTGCGGCATGATCACGAGGAGCCCAGCTGTGACCGATAACAGTCTCCGGAATAATGGCTTGACAGAGATAACCGGACCCAATTTTAACCAAATCATTTTGTATGCTTTTTTCAAGGGGCTTTCCCCTGTCATCCATTGGTGCCTTGCAAACACAACCAGGGGCTTCTGGGGGTTTTTGCTATAGCAACCAGGAACATTGTAAATGCCTCAGGTATTTGTGATCATGTTAAGGGTGAAACACCAGGAAAGCTCATGTTATACACATTAAACATATCCATAGAGTTATATAGCCCAATGGAGATCAAAAGAGTTTTTTTATAGCCTCTAAATGGCTGTTATACATAAACATATTTGATAGTAATATTGAAAAATTAACAAATTTTTCTCTTTTCTGTTTATAAATGGAACTCTATGGGCAATGGATGCTGCTGTTTGGCATACATCAGAGGCACCCAAATTTAATGTATACTCTTCTGGATTGCACATTCAAAGTCCACTCCTGTTTTATTTGTTCCTACTTCATTTGAAATTGCTTTTAGCACACAGAAAGTAATTCTGCTTACTAGCATCTGAATACAGGATTTCCTAAACTGCTGCCACTGGGTCGTGTGACTTGCACTTTTGAGCTGCTGAAATACACAGCATGGTTGTGTTTGGGGCCCAGAAATGAATCTCTCTAAGCATTTGGGAGGTTTTAAAGTCAGTTTGTAGGAATACATAGAGAGACAGACTTCCTGTCAGCATCAAAAACACAGTGTAATTTTAGAGAATCAGACTGCAGGGCATATAAAACCAACAGCGACTTTTGCATCAGTCAGAATTTCTGTATTCAGCTGCAGTTAACCTAATTACTGGCACTACAGTGTATCTCTGGGAGCAAAATATTTTCTGGTCGAAGGGGAACATTGTCAAAATTATACTTTTCCCAGGGGCTGCCCCTGTCTTAGATATTTATGGCACTTCAAAGTAATTAACCAAAATAGCTAAGAGGTCTTAGTTCCATCTTTGGGACTGCCAGAGAACAGAATAGGGGTCCTCTGCTCGGTGCTATAGAAAGAGCATATCAAATTGTAGTTTTTGGGGTTGCAGAGGTGGCTGTTTCACAATTATATATAGAGAGTACCAGGGGCATAGCTATGGGGGGTGCAAGGTAGCAGTCCTACCGGGCCCCGGCATCTGGGGGGCCCAAAACCCCTCCTGCAACATGGGGAAAACACCATATTTAATTAGCACAAATATTTTTGGGGGCCCAATTTAATTTTTGCATTAGGGCCCAAAGCTTCAATTACCCTCTGAAGTACATCAAATATATGCCTCCTCTCCAACTCACTCCTCTTTTTTGGGAGTTTCAAACCTATCAACTTTTTATGTAAATTTTATGGTTCATCCAGATTGTGCAACATAAATACTTCTTTGGGGAAAAATAAAAAGGGTAATAAAAACATTTTTTTAACTGGATTGCTTAAAATAGCATACACAACCCTATAATGCAAGTCTTAAAGTGCCCACCACAACAGTGCCAGCCATACAGTGCCTACCATAAAAGTGCCAGCCACACAATGCCTCCATACTAGTGCCATCAGTTGTATGCAACTGTCAAAAGATGAGTATCACATTCTGAAGTATGAGGACAGAGGCAAAGCATGTTTGTGTCCTGATGTCTGGGGGCTGCACAGAGGGGCACGGGGGCATGTTTGCCCTCGGTGTTTTAAAGCTATTCAATAAATTTAAGGCAGAAAAAACCTGTAGTGGTTCTTTAAATAAAGACCATAAACTTAATGTGACTAGTATTTGCCCATATATTGTAAGGTATGATGTAATTGATCACTCTATTACAATGAAAGAAAAAAGTTCTAGTCATAGTTAATAAAGTAAAGCATTTTTTTTTGTTTTATACAGATAGTAAACTTTATTAAACAAAAATGTTCACAGTTAAAAAGAACCCATTTTTTTTATAAATATGTTTTTTTAAAAAATGTTCAAACCAAAAAATAATGCACTTAAAATTTATGACGGATCAAAGAAACTAATAATAAAGTTCTAATGTTACTCAAACTGCACAAAAACAAAATTTGAAAAATATTGGTGGAATTGTTTTTCTTTTCCATCCCTCTGCTCAAAAATATATAAAGATTAATCAGGTCCCAAAAGGGTCCCGGAAACCCTTTAAATAGTCTTAAAAAAAGTAACTCTGAAGCTACAGCTGACAAATCCCCTTAGTTTCCTGACAGTTTAATTAGACATGACCGGGGGGCTGACAGGAGCTAATCGGGCTGGCTTGCGTTTTTTTCACTTCTTATCTGAGGGCGGGGAAAAATGAATGAGCTTTGAAGGGACTGGGGAAAAAGACCCTGTTCTTTTGTAAGAGAACCACTGGTTGAATGAAATTTATCTAAAAGTAAACATGCAGACACCCCGGCTCTCTGCTCACCCCTCCTCCCCCCCCGCAGCTTTCGTGAACAAATGAAACTTTTCGTTCTTTTGTTCATTGAGCTTATCTTCTCTCTGACAATAAGGGGGAGAAACTTGTGCCAATACAGTTAACCCCATGGTTTAGCCAAATAACATTTTGCTAAGTACAGAGACAAAATATCGGGAAACTGCTTTGAGGTGGGTGATGACATCACAGAGGAGGTACTTTTTTTTTTAAACACAGAAACACAACTTCCCTTTTTCAAGCCTCAAGAGTGGAGTATCAGCCTGTTAGGTGAGGAAAACCCCTTTAAACTACCTATTGTGTGACAGAAAAATAAAAAGGTTATGGCAAACAAAGTATTTACTCTTGAAAAAAGTGTTTTTATTGTGCAAAAAAAGTAAAACCTAAAAAAACTATAAATTTGCATAATCGTAGTGACCCACGGAATAAGGTAATACAATATTTCTACAGCATACGCCCCAAAATGGTTTAATTGAAAAACACAAATTATCTCGAAAAAACAAGCCCCCATGTGCTCCTGTCAATGAAAAAAAAAAAAATCCTGGAATGTCACAATTAAAAAACACAGAGAAAAATTAATGGTTATTACCGCAAAATCGGGTTTGGGCTTTAAAGGGGTAAAGTGAAAGACTATTTTGTCTTATTTTAGAGTATGCTATGGGTCCTTTAAACGCCTGGCAATCTCCCCACAAATATTGAGATCATTATCCTGAAGATGATAATTTTCCAAGCTCTTTAGGCAGAAGTAATTAATTACTGAGCGGCACATCTGCTCCCAACTCCCCAGGTGATACCTAAGCTCACAATAATGGAGAGAAGGGATTCATTAACCTCTTATGAGTTAGATTCTTCCTTAGAATTGAACAGCTTTTGTATCTTCCATTTAGTGTTGTCTTGATAAATCTGTCATTTAAACTTTAGCAGCCTTGCAGGGGTTAACCAGGGTTGGGAAAAAGAATCTACACTGGGGTTAAGCATTATCTTTAAACCACTCATGGGGGAGTTATCTTTACACAATGACATTCTTCTAGAGCCACAGGGGGATAGAACTTGATCGTGTGCAATTCTCGGCAGTCCAGTGTTTAAATGACTCAAATTTATTGTTTAAAGCAGGACTGCAGCTCTGAATGTAAATGATCTAGAAGTGATTGTCATAGTGGATTAGCATAAAAGTGTCAAAAACAATGAGAAGCGTATGTCATACCTATCCTTGTGCCATGCTAGGCCTGCGGAACCTATTTCTCCATAATTTTGACATCATTAAATACCTGATTTCCTTTAGGTATGCAAATGAAATGCAGAAATAAGAACTTTTAGATGATTATCAATGTTCTCTCAAAGCCATAAGCTTAGATCCTATATGGTGTCTAAGGATAGGGTCAGATAATCTGGTAGCTGCAGATAAACAAAACCATGCCCGCATGACGCCACCAATGGCCACATGAGCTTGGTGGTGAAACAGTGATATCACCGGCAAAATTGCATGGCTTAAGGTGGCTGCGTGCAGGTGTGGTCTTGTCTACACACAGCTGATGTCAGACAACTAGGACTTAAAGGCTTTTTCTCACCACGACAATTATCTTTTAACATGTAGGAAAGGTAAATAAACACTTTTACAAAATATATTGCTGTTATGATTTTGCTTTGTTCAGGAGATAAAGAAGATTTTATCTAAAACATGTATACACAAGTTTCCCTGGGTTACCAACCACCTTTCCCTACTTTCTCCTATCTGACTGTTACACAAACAGCCGTCCAACCTTGATGAGTCACTCCCTGCTGAGTCTTATCTTTAGCATAGAAACTTGTTTACCTAGGTTAATGACAAGTTTAAACCCTCAGAGCTCTGTAGCTAGCTACAATACAGAATATAAACCTCTTGCACTCATATCACTGTAACGGGATTAGCAGAGCTGATATGCTAATCAATGCTATAGAACCACCCACAGCCTGGCCAGGATGCGAGAGTTTGAAGCTGGCTATGGCTATGTGAAACAGCATAGTGAAAAAACCCCTTTACTCACTGTGTGTACCATATGGTCATTGATCCAGAGATACATTCAGATTTCCAGATTTGAGTAGGGAAGGAACTTTTTCCCTAAAATTAGGACAATTGCTTCTACCTAATTTAGTTTTTGCCTCCCTCTGGATCAATAATAGAGGATAATAGGCAAACCATCATGGATGTCTCTTTTTGAGCCTTACCAACTATGTAACTATACTGTACGCATGGTCATGAACATGAGACGTAACATGTTTTTTCACACCTGGGTCAATATTTTGTACATTATGGTTTGGTTGGTTTAGAAACTCACCATAAATTGTCATTAGCTTAAGTTTCTCTCACATGATATATGGGAGATCTTCCCTCCTGATTAAAAGATGGATTGGATGGTGGTAGAAACATTTGTAAGATCAGATCTCCTGTTCATGTTGTAAAAGGAGCATAAAATTCTATTTGATCTCTGCTGCAGTAATATACAGCAGGTGAAATAAGTATTGAACACGTCAACAATTTTCTAACTAAATCTATTCCATAGGTGCTATTGACATGAAATTCTCACCAGACTTCGGTAACAACCCACCCAATCCACACAGGCAAAGACACCAAACCATATATGTCCATACATTATGTGTAATAATGAGAAATGACACAGGGAAAAAGTATCAAACACGCTTACTAAAATGTATTCGTACAAAGCCTTTGTTGGTGATGACAGCTTCAAGACGCCTCCTGTATGGAAAAACTAGTTGCATACATTGCTCAGGTGGGATTTTGGCCCATTCTTCCACACAAACACTCTTCAAATCATAAAGGTGCTGCGGCTCCTTCTCTGAACAGATTTTTATCTAGAATGTTTTGTCCATTCATCCTTCCTTCAATTATATGAAGTTTGCCAGTGCCATATGCTTAAAAACAGATCTAGACTATAAGGTTACCACCTCCAAACTTCACTATTGGTTTGGTTTTTTGTGTGAAATGTGTGTGTATTATGCATCCAATGAGTTCAATTTTTTGGTTTCTAATCTGCCCAGACCATTCAAACCAGAAATTTAAAAGTCTTGTTTTAAATTTTTTTGAAAAAACCCTTTAAACCCACCTTGAACAACTATTTGTTCAGCAATGGAATCTTGCGTGGTGACCTTGCATACAGGCAATGGAGGCTGTGTGCATTTTTTATTATTTTTTTTGGACAACTTTTCATATATTTTTTACTTCTTTGTAAAAAAATATTTGTGCGGGGGGAAACCTGGTCATGGCGGGTTTATGGTGAAATTTATTCTTTTTCATTTCCCTGGTTTAGGGCCCCCAAACGGGCTCAATAGCTTTCAGTAGTTTAGGAAATTGTTCTGTAACTTTTTAAATTCAGAAAATTTTGCAAAATAAGGTTGTAAAAGGTCTTGGGGAAAATTTAAAGGGTTTTTACTATAATGACCCTCTCTTGTGTGGCCCCCTTGGGAAAATGGGACCCCTTTTTTTTATGCCTTTCAATTAAACCCAAACCCTGATTTCATTTTTCACTAAGTGACGGTTTGGGTTCCTTATTGCTTTTAGAGTTCAGCTGGTGTCATGACTTTCCATGTCTTGGCTTTTTGTACCTCTCTTTCTTCCTGTGTGCAATACTTTTTCCCAGTGTTATTTATTTAATTTTTAAAATTTAATTTATGGACATCTTTTTTTATTTCTTTGCCTGTGGGGGGAAATTTAGGATAGGGTTTTTTTGGGGCATCTGGGGGAAAAATTTCTTTTCAATTGAAATTTTAAAAAATTATTTTATGTGAGACAGTGGCAGGCGGGAGTTATTAAAGGGAAAGGGTTTATATTTCTCTAAAACACTCTTATGCGGCTTTAGGGATAATATAGACAGATGTGTGTCACTAAGAGCCCTGGGTTGGGTGAAGGAAAACCTGCTGTATGTGTGTCAGTTGCACTATGTTACTGACATATCTTAGTTGTTAGTATAGTGTTTCCAAGTCACTTAATGCGGGCCGTTATTTTCTGGGGGTTTGGCCCAAAATGGAAAGGGGGGGTGGCCACTCCCACGCAACCCGGTGAAGCTGGTATCAGGGGTCCATTTTAAAACCTGAGGCCCGCAGGTCTTTGTTTTTGGTTTTGGTTGGGAAATCAGCTTTAAGGAGAAACCCAACTGGGGTCTACAGACTGTGTGGCAGGGGGGGGACAAAGGGATTTTGGTTTTTCCCTAGGCCCAAAAATGGCAATGGCGGGCCCCCCCCTCCTTAAAAATGGTGCCCTTCATCCAAAAAAAAAAAAAGGTTTCCCCCCTGCACTAATTTTCTTTCCCCCCCCTTTTCTCCAGTTCCTCCCCCTTGGGTCCAAATTACTCTCCCCCCTCTGTACCCGTTTTCCTTTCCCCCAATTGCAACCCGTTCCCCCCCACTCTGCACCGTTCCTCCCCCCCTTGCACCGTTTATCTTCCCCTTTGCTCCAGTTCATCTCCCCTCTGCTCCGTTCATTTTCTCCCTCTGCTCCCGTTTTAAACTCTCCCTCTGCCCCAAATTCATTTTCCCCTTTTTGCTCCCTTTTATCTTCCCCCCTCTCCAGTTCATCTCTCCCCCTGCTCCAGTTCAAATCCCCCTCAGCACCAGTTCATCTCCCCCCCGCTCCGTTCATCTCCCCCCTTTTCCAGTTCATTCCCCCCCCTGCTCCCGTTAAACTCCCCCCTTTGGGGGCCCGTTTTATCCCCCTCTGCTCCAGTTCATTTCCCCTCTGCTCAGTTCAAACTCTCCCTCTGCTCCAGTTATCTCTCCCCTGCTCCCGTTCATTTTCTCCCTCTGCTCCCGTTCATCTTTTTTCCCTCTGCTCCAGTTCATCCCCCCCAAACTTTCCCGGTTTTTTTTCTCCCCCTGCTCCCGTTCATCTCCCCCTTTGCTCCAGTTCATCTCCCCCTTGTCCAGTTCCTTCCCCCTCTGTAAAGTTCATCTCCCCTTGCTCCGTTCATTCTCCCCTTTTTGCTCCAGTTAAACTCTCCCTTGCTTCAGTTCATTCCCCCCCCTTTCTCCGTTTATCTCCCCCCTTTCCCTTTAGTTAATTACCCCCCCGCTCCAGTTCTCTCCCCTCTGCTTAGTTAATTCCCCTCTGCTCCAGTTCATTCCCCCCTTTTCCAGTTCATCACTCCCCCCTGCTTCAGTTAAAATTTCCCCCCCGTCCGTTCATCTCCCCCCCCCGCTTTCCCCCTTTTATCTCCCCCCGCCATTTATCTCCCGATCTTTCCCGTTATCTCCCCCCCGCACCCGTTCATCTTCCCCCCTGCTCCATTCATTCCCCCCTGCTTCCCGTTCATTCCCCCCTGCTGGAGTTACTCCCCCTGCTCCAGTTCATCTCTCCCCCTGCCCCGTTATCTTTTCCCTCTGCTCCCGTTCATCTCCCCTCGCTCCCGTTCATCTCCCCCCCTTCTCCCGTTCATTCCCCCCTTTCTTTCCCGTTCATCTCAAACCCGTTCCAGTTCAAAACTCCCCCTGCCCCCGTTTTATTTTTCTTTCCCTCTTTTCCAAGGTTTTTTTTAATTTTTCCCCCTGCTCCAGTTCATCTCACCCTCTTTCTCCAGTTTATCTCCCCTTGCTCCAAATTAAATTTTCCCCCTCTGCCCCCAGTTTATCTCCCCCCTGCTCCCGTTCATCTCCCTCTTTTCCAGTTCAAACTCCCCCCACTCCCGTTTATCTCCCCTTTCTCCAGTTCATCTCTCCCTCTGCGCCCCTTTCTCTCCCCCCCGCCCCCAGTTCATCTTCCCTCTGCTCCAGTTCATCTCTCCCTCTGCTCCCCGTTCATTTTCCCCCCTCTTGCTCCAGTTAAACCCCCCTGCTCCATTTAAACTCCCCCCTTACCCCCCCGTTCATTCTTCCCTCTGCTCCAGTTCATCCTCCCTTGCTCTAGTTTAAAAAACTTTTTTTTCCCCTTTTCTCCCCCGTTCATCTCCCCTCTGCCCAGTTCTTTTCTCCCCCTGCTCCAGTTCATCTTACCTGCTCCAGTTCATCTCTCCCCCTGCCTTAAATTATCTCCCCCCCGCTCCCGTTCATCTCCCCCCCGCTCCCGTTCATCTCCCCCCTCTGCCCCCCCAGTTCATCTCCCCCTCTGCTCCGTTCATCTCCCACTCGCCCCCCAGTTTAAACTCCCCATCCCCCTCCGTTCATCTTCCCCTTGCTCCAGTTCATCTTCCCCCCCCTGCTCCAAATTCATCTCCCCTGCTCCAGTTCATCTCCCCCTGCTCCAGTTCAACTCCCCCTGCTCCAGTTCATCTCCCCCCGCTCCTTCAATCTCCCCCCCCGCTCCAGTTCTTCCCCCCCCTCTGCCCCAGTTAAACTTCCCTCGGCTCCAGTTTATCCTCCCTTGCCCAGTTCATTTTTCCCCCTGTCCAGTTTATTCCCCCCTGCGCCAGTTCATTTCCCCCTCTCCTTTCCCGTTTATCTCCCCCTGTTTTCCCGTTCATCTTTCCCCCCGCTCCCCGTTCTCTCACCCCCTGGGTTAAGTTCATCTCCCCCCCCCTCCAGTTCCCTTTCCCCCCCTGCTCCATTTAAACTCCCCCTCTGCTCCAGTTCATTCCCCCTCTCCAGTTCATCTCCCCCCCCTGCCCCCGTTTATCTCCCCCTGCCCCCAGTTTATCTCCCCCTTGCTCCGTTCATCTCTCCCCCTGCTCCACTTCATCTCTCCCTCCCGCGGGCCAAATTTCCCTCTCCACCCCCGTTTCCCGGGTTTTTCTCCCCCTTTCTCCAGTTCATCTCTCCCCCTGCTCCCGTTCCCTTTCCCCTCTGCCCCCAGTTAAACTCCCCCCCTTCCCCGTTTTATTTTCCCCCTTTCCCGTTCATCTCCCCTCTGCTCCAGTTCATCTCACCCTCTGCTTCAGTTAATCTCCCCCCTGCCCCCCAGTTTATCTCCCCCTTTCTCCAGTTCACCTCCCCCTTGCTCCAGTTCAAACTCCCCTCCCGCCCCGTTCATTTTCCCCCTGCTCCAGTTCAAATCCCCCCTGCTCCAGTTCATCTCCCCCTCTGCTCCAGTTTATCTCTCCCTCTTTCTCCCGTTCATCTTCAACTCTGCTCCAGTTCATTCTCCTCTGCCCCCAGTTTTCTCCCCCGCTCCATTTATCTTCCCTCTGTTCCCGTTCATCTCTCCCTCGCTCCAGTTATCTCTCCCCCTGCTCCAGTTCCCTCCCCTTTCCCCCTGGTCCCGTTATCTCTCCCTTCCCCCAGTTTTCTCCCCCTGCTTCCCGTTCATCTCCCCCTCTGGGTCCCGTTCATCTCCCCCCTGTCCAAATTCTCCCCCCCCTTGCTCCGTTATCTCCCCCCCTGTCCCCCAGTTATCCCCCCCTCTGCCCCAGTTCATTCCCCCCTGTCCATTAATCCTCTCCCTCTGCTCCAGTTCATCTTCCCCCTGGGTCTAGTTTTACTCTCCCCTCCCCCCAGTTCATCCCCTCCCTCTGCTCCCCGTTCATCTCTCCCCCTGCTTTCCTGTTTCTTCCCCCTGCTCCAGTTCATTTTCCCCCCTCTGCTCCAGTTCATCTCCCCCCCGCTCCAGTTCATCTCTCCCCCTGCGCCAGTTATTTTCCCCCTCTGCTCCAGTTCATCTCCCCCTCTGCTCCAGTTCATCCCCCCCCCTGCTCCAGTTAATCTCTTCCCCTCTGCTCCGTTCCCCTCTCTCCCTGCTCAAGTTCATCTTCCCCCCGCTCCAGTTTTATCTCTCCCCCCGCTCCACTTTATATCTCCCTCTGCTCCAGTTCATCTCTCCCCCTCTCCAGTTCATTTCCCCCCTGCTCCAAATTTATCTCCCCTCTGTCCAGTTTTATCTCCCCCTGCTTCTTTTTTAAAAACTTTCCCCCTGCTTCAGTTAATCTCCCCGCTCTTCCAGTTCAATTTCCCCCCGCTTTTGTTATCTCTCCCCCTGTCCCGTTCATCTTCCCCCCCCCTTTCCCGTTCATCCCCTCCCCCTGCTCCATTTTATTTTCCCCTCTGCTCCAGTTCATCTCCCCCTTGCTCCAGTTCATGTCCCCTCTGCTCCGTTTTTTTTTCTTTTTCCCCCCTCTTGCTTCCAAAATTCATCTCCCCCCCCCCCGCTCCAGTTCATCTCCCCCCTTGGCTTCAGTTAAACTTTTTCCCCCGCTCCCGTTCTTCCCCTCTGTCCCAGTTTATCTCTTTCCCCCTGCTCCAGTTCATCTCTCCCCCTCTCCAGTTAAAATTTTTCCCTCTGCTCCGTTATTTTCCCTCTGCTCCCGTTCATTCTACCCTGCCCCCAGTTCATTCTCCCCCGCATTAATTTTCCCCAAACTTTCTAAAAACTCACCAGTCAAGGGAAGTGCCCTCTTTTTTATTTTTCCCCTTTCCCTTTAGGGGGAGGGAGCTAAAGCTCTGCCCCCTCTCCTAAACATCACAGCTTTTGGCAGCTTCCTGTCATGTGACACGAGGCCCGTCATAAAAGGGTCAGGGAGGTTTGGGGAGGGTGGTTTAACCTCCCCTGCGCACTGCAAACTGCTGCCCCTGCTCCCTCCCTGACCCCCCCAGGGAGGGAGCAGGGGGGGTGAAGGTAAACTGCTGCCCTTTGCTTTATGAAGGTGGCAAAAAGTGACTGGGGGGGGGAACCCGGGTTTTGTAGGATCCGGGGTCAGCTCTTGAGTGGTTCCCTACCTGCGCCCCCCCAGTGGCAGGCCCGAGGTTTGGCACCTTGGCGAAAGGCTTTCCTTGCCTTTGCCATCGTCCCCCACCCTGTGTGTGAGCCTAGAGAGGAAACCCGTCGGGTGCATAACTGGACATTTTCTGGCCACCTGCCAACATCCTCACAGATATACAAATTTGTCCACCTGGTGAAAAAGTGTCTGCAGTTTGGAGGGGTCAATGCCCGCTTTAGATGGGGGAAAAAAATAGTCCTGGGGAAAAAAAATTTTAAACTTTCTCTTTTTCCCCAGAAAATCCCAGCCCCTGGGGTGGGCAAAGGCAACCCCAAAGATACGGAACACTTCAATTTTAAACCTTTGTTGAGGTTTCAAAAAACCCCCTGAGGGGCTTTGGGGACAAGCTGGGCCCTCCCGATGCCCCCAAACCCCCGGAACAGCAAGTTGGTGGAAGTCTGGGGAAGGGCCCTTTTAAAATCAGTGGGGGAGAAAAAAATTTTCCCAAAAGGGAGGCGGCTTCCCGAAGGGGGTCCTATGGAGGAGAGGAAAAAGTCCGGGTTTTGACAGGGCGATAAAGGGGCCCGGAAATTTTTAAACGTTTTGGCCACATATTATGTTGGCAAATGTTTAAAGGACCTGGGGTTTTGCTGGAAAAAATATACTTTTTTACCGTAGAGCTCATGGATGTGACTCAGCTAGCTGGGAGATCATTATTTGCAAGGCCCGGTGCTCTGGGGGACCTGTCCCAGACTGCCACAACTGTCCAAACAAGGTGAAAAGGGTAACTGTAAAAGGCTTACTGGACTTAGGGGGGGATGGTATTGGTGCATGCTAGCCTGGTGACCCGTTTCCCCCCCGGACAGGGTTAAAGGGGTCCTGTGCATCCATTTGGGGGACAAGGGGTACCCCTTTTCCCTAGTAAAACTAAAGACTCCATGTGGACTTGCCTCTCATGAGGTTTTCCTGGGGAGAGATTTCCCCCTGTTTTGCGATTTGTGGCAAAACAAGGTTTCATGTACTGTGAATAGTGATAATGGTGTTAATACATGCCCTGTTATTGATCCAAAACCATTTGACCCCAATGGTATGGTTCAGGCAGTAGGGGTGACCCTGGAAAATGGTGACAATTTTCCCCTTTGCTGTTCTTGCAGGTGAGACTGAGAAACAGAAAGAGGGTGGTCAGTAAGGATGGGAAGGACTGGGGCTGTTTGCTGCCATATTTAATGATTTCAGTTCGTGAAGTTCCACAATCGTCCACTGGTTTCTTTCTGTTTGGTTCGATCTATGGCAAATGCCCACGGGGTCTCCTTGATATAGCCAAGGAAACTTGTAAGCACGAGTCCACCCCCTACCGGAGTGTTATGAACCATCTCCCAATGCCCACTGAAATTTCTGCAGCATCCCATTGTTAAGGAAATTTACGCAAACAGGAAGGCCCCGGTATATAACAAGTCCGCCATGGTAAGGAGCTTCAACCCCTGGTATCAGGTATTACTGACAAGTGCCCTATGAAATAGTTGAAAAAGGTAAGAGATGTGAAATACAAAGTGTACCATCCTGGTAAGTGTAAGCCAGAGAAGTTGTACCATGTAAATTGAAGTAAGCCATAGAAGGACAGAGAGACCCTGACTATTATAAGGGCCTCCCATAGTGTCGTTCCATAGGTTTGTGTGTCAGAGTCCCTGTCCCCAAATCAAGAAACAAGAGACCAGGGGGGTTGTCAATATAACTTGGAGTTTTGCGAAGTACAAGTAAATACTAATTGTTCAAAA
>JAODAL010067271.1:0-17372 GCA_025379985.1 Phyllomedusa bahiana | reverse complement strand
AAAGGGTTTGGGACAACCTAAGTGCTAAATTTAAAAAACCCCCAAAAAAAAACCAATTGGAAATAAAACCCCTTAAGCAATATATCAGGGGGCAGTACATATCGACCCCACATGTTTACACATTTTTTTTGCATTCGGCTGTGAAAAAAAAAAATGTTTTTTTTTTTTTAAAACAATCTGAAATTTTTTAGTGAAAATTTTTCAATTTTAAAAGGAAAAAGCACCCCAAAATTTTTTCCCACAATTTTTCCCCAAGTTCAGCAGCCCCATATGTGGACAAACGCTGATTGACTTTTGAGTGTGTAAAAGGATTTAGCGCTATTTGAATTTTGGAAGAGTTTTTGGTGAGGGGCCATGTTGCATTTTAAGCCCCCAAAATATCAAACGGGTAAAACCCAGAATACCCCTTTTTGGGTTTCAACATCCCTCAGGACCTCACGGGTGATTGGATGAAAGGGGGGGTTTTTACAGTTTTTTTTTAGCATTGGATCATGAAAATGGGGGGACTTCCTATTCAGGCTCCGGGTGGTTCTGAAGCTGACATTCGGCTCGCTCATTCCTTTTAGCTTGCCTTTTTAAAGGACATTTGGTGATAGAAAATTTTTTGAAAAAAATTATTCTGTTCAAGCAAGTTACCGGGCTTAAAATGTGATGTATTTGTTAATTAAAATGAAAGATAAAGTGCATAAAGCTACAGTTTCTGCAATCTCAAAATTTGTTTTCAAAAACCTAGGGGTTAAAGTTTCAGCAAGAAATATAAGATCAGAGACTGTGATTTGTTGATAAGAGACCGGTCGGACCCCAAATAGCTATTGGTATTGGTATTATAGAAATGAGAGGTGGATGGTAACCAGGGAAACCATCTGTAAACAAACAGTATTTTTTAAATGAAGCTAAATCAGAAAAAAATTTTGGAAAAAAACTTTTTTTCCCTTTCCCAACGGGGTTAAAGCTATTAGTGGGGGGAACACCTTTTAATTTAAATTGGGGGGCTGCCCCCTTCTTGACTAAAAAAATCCGTGAAAAAATACCCAAAAAAAAATGGCAAAATGCTGTGTGTGAATCCAGGCTAAGTCTTTTTTCAGGCTAATGCCCTGTTAACACGGCGGGTTTGGCCGCGGTCTCCGCAGCCAAACCTCGTCCTAGCCTCGCCGCAAACTCGCGTCCCCCAACGAGGGTTTGCGGCGCGGGCAATGGGCGTGGTCTCGGCGCGGGTGGAGCGTGGCTTGGGGCGCGGCTTGTGCCGAGGGTTTGCCCCCATGCAAATTAATAGCAGGGGGCAAACTGCTGCGCGAGCCGCGGCCCGGCCACGCACCACCCGCGGCGACGCTCGCAGCAGCACCGCGCGGCTGCCGCGCAGAGCACTCCCTGTCAAGAATTGACAGGAGAGTTCTCCACACGCACGGGTTTGGGGGCGTGTGAAACCATGTTAATAAACTGGGCTCGATTTGGGCACGGTTTTGGCCGCAAATCCAACGTGTGAACAGGGCCTAAGGGCATGTTCACACAGCGTTTTTGGACGAGGTTTTGAACGAGGTTTTCGGGGGGGTTTCCTGGCCCACATACTCGTCCAAACCACATCAAAACCTCGCCTGAAACACGCTTCTTCAGACGAGGTTTTTGATGAAGCTTTGATCAGGTTTTGGATCAGGCTTTGGATCAGGTTTTCACCCAGACAATTGAATAGCCAGGACAGAAACCGAGCCAAAAACCACGCCAAAAACCGCGCCGAAAACCGCGCCTACAACATGCTTCAAGAATTGACATGACACTTCTTTTTCATTGCTTCCAAAGAAGCGTGTAAAAACCTCGTCGTGTGTGAACTACAATGAGGTTTTACATAGGAATCAATGAAATGAACTGGGGGCGTTTTGGAAGCGTTTTGGACGAGGTTTTGGGCGAGGAAACGCTCCAAAAAACCTCGTCCAAAAACGCAGTGTGAACATGCCCTAAGGCTTTTCCACCTGCCCCCAGATTTCCAAAGGAAATCTTTTGTTTAGGTGTCAGAGGAAGAATGTGGCATCCTAAAGTCGCATGCATACGACTTTTATTTAGATTGTATCTGTGAAGTCACATGTGATACCAAATTTTTGAAAGGATATTTTTCATGGTCAGTTTTATATGGGGGCTGCATAAGCTATAAGTACATTTATATGAGATCTATATGGTATTTCATATATTTTCTTGTCAGTAGTTTAAAGGGGTTGTCTCACCATGCTTTTTCATAAAACCACAGCCAGCTTTTGACTCATACTTCCTGTTTAGGCTGTGGGTGGGTCTATAGCAATGATTGGCAAATCATCCCTGCTATTCCTTGCTATTCCCCTTATAGTGACATGACTGCAGGACATTTATAAAATGTATACAGAGCTCTAAAGAGTGAAAGCTTGTCATTAAATTACGTAAACAAACTCCCATTGATAGAGATAAGACTCTGCAAGCAGTGACTTGCCATGGTTGAATGGCAGCTTGTGGAGAAATCAGATAAGAGAGAGAGGAGAGGGAGGCAGGGAGAGGTGGGTGGTAACCAAGAGAAACTTGCGTACTCTAAGAGGATATAAAATCTGCTATATCTCCTGACCAAAACAAAATCAAAACAGCAATGTATTTGGTAATATTCTTCCTACCTGTTAAAAGCTAATATCTTTGGAGAGAAAACCCCTTAAAGGGAAAAATTTATTTATATGGTCTACAAGCAGCTCCATTTGCAAGGATGTAATTTTTTAGTTTCTATTGACCACTATGGGGAAAATACGACACATGTAGAACACGCGTAAACAACCCTTTTGTACAAACATATACTGCATGGTAATACAGAGCTTCGGAAACCTCTGTGGGATAACAATACCACCGTATTTAAGCTACATACAAATGGAGTTTATATGAAGCCATCATTTTTTTGTTTCAGGTTTTGATGATGCAAAACTCACCTGTTTTTTCCATTCATTTGGAGAGTAACACTATTTTTGGAAAACTCCCCAACAAATCCTCTGTGAATTTGCAATGTACTGTTTCTCTCGCTGGCTGTGTATGATATGACAGCGCAGAAGACATTTTTACAGGTCACATTTTGTAGAACATACAAGAGCTCCAGTGGTGGGCGACAGCATCTGAATGATTATTAACACGAGACTCTGCAGTAAAACAAGCCGCTCTGTTACTAATGAGGCCACTGCTCAGCAGCCTTTCATTTTTTTTTTTGAAGTTTGCACATTATATTCTTACATTCTCCATATGGACGCAGAAAACAGGAAAGGAACCGCCCTCTGTCACCAGTCCACATATTTAATCCATGTGCTTATGTCAAACTTAATTACAGCGTGTTGGGGGAAAGAAAATAGCAAGTAAGTCCTGCGAGGGCAGAAATAAAAGAGTTGCTGTAATAAGTGTAATTCTGTCAAAGCTGCTAGTTGCAAATGTAAGTCCGAAACACAAAAGATGAAACTGAGGTCTACCACTTTGTAAAACAATTAGTGGAGAACGTCGGTGAAATTAAAAGTTTCTAAATCTATGTAAGACCAACACAAGCAGATTTTTTCTCCAAGAGAAATTGACCCATTTAGAAACCCATAAAAGCCGAATAAGTAACAAAGTTAAAATTTCACCAGGATGCACCAGTGAAATCTTACTTCTGGTCTGATTAAGTGGAAAGAAGGTCCAAGTGGAGCTCCAGAGGTTAGGGTTATCATCCTGGAAGTCTAGACCTATAAGTTTGTAAGGCCAAAAAAAGACATCCATCCAGTTCAGCCTATTGTCCTATGGTTATGATTTTTAGACTTTAAAAGGCCTTCTCTTATGTAGAAGCAGGCCTATTGATCAACCGATTGCCACTGCTCAGGTTTTCCGTAACACCCCAGCGATGGACAGACCAGGTCTGCTTCTGTAACATATTCACAGCAGTTAGTGGACCCACTGTGCCACTACCAGGCTTACTCCAAGAGAAGCATGATTAAGCGGCCATCTGATTCTTCACAGAGCTTTTGATGGTAAGGATGGCTTACCCCAGAGCAATCCCCGACAGTGGCAGCTGACCAAGACTGGTCGAAAGTGCCATCGCAGGCAGTACCCTGACAGAGAACAAAAACAGAAGAAAAGAGGCCAAGAGATGTGCCAGATACTGTAACAAGAAGAAGACCTAACGGAGGACTAGGTGCTAAATACATAAACTAAGAACACAAACAAGGTACTGAATACACATAACAAGGACACAAACAGGAACAGAGACTAGACATAGAACAAGGGTCAAGTCTCAGAACACAGACAAGAGTTATAGCAATAACACAGGCTAGGAACAAGACACAACTAGGACTATAGCTTAGAACACAGGCCAGGAACCAGACAGACAGACAAGACAGAATGACCGGCATCAGGAAAATACCAAGACTCAGGCCCGAAGTGTGGGGAGGGGTTGGCTTACAACCCCACAGGTGCAATGGGATTGGCAGAGAAAGCCCAACCCCGCTATACTCTGTTGGAATAAATATGAGCAGGATATGGCCGCACCTCCCTATAGAACGAGAGGGAGATAATTGCAGCAGCCACAAGATGGTGGAGCAGCAAGGCCAGCATGGGGGAAAGCTGCACAGGGACCATGAATAGGTAAGAAGGCAAGCAGTGGACAGCGGTGTGATAGCTTGTACACAGCAATCGCCAGTTCTGGGTATGAAACAACCCTTTTATGAGCACTGGACCTGTGACATAGCCTAACATATCTGTTCTAGTAAATTCTTGTGTTTCCTGTGAAATAACAATTCTGAAACATCTTTTATAACTCTGTGCTATTCTGTTCCTCGGTTATTCCTTGTATTGCTGAATCTGTCAGCAGGGTGTTGCCAATTAAGGGTGTGTCCCTGCACAATAATACATTGTCCAATCAGTCAGGATGCTTCCACATGGTGCGGTTTTGGTATGTGCTTCACTGCAATTAAACTGCCTTTCTTAAGATTAGGTTTCTTTCAGTTATCTTAATTGTTTGGAAAGATGTTTAAAGTAAGTAATCAATTATTGTGTTTATAATCTGCAAGCGTTTTTTAAAAGATAACAAATTATGGTATTACCATAATTGTATTGATCTACAGAAAACAGATAACACATCAGTTATACCGAGGAGTAAACATCATAAAAAGAAAACTCCTGCAAACCTTTTTTACATTTCACCCCACTTAAAATATTTTGCGATTTCCCACTATATTCTGTGGTATGGTCAATGCCACCATTAAAAAGTACTTCCTGTTCCACAAAAAAAAAATTCTCTTATATGTCTATGTAGATGGAAAAATAAAAAAGTTATGGCTCTTGGAAGGCAGGGGAAAAAAAAAAGAAGCGCCATATTATTATGACCTGTTATCAAGAAGGGGGTTAAAGCAGCAGTTATGGATAGTGTTGAGCGATTATTATCGACAAAGTTGAAATCAGCACAGTTTTTATGTTTTTAGATCATGCGATAATTTAGGTTAAAATCTGTGCATCATCTATTAAGATCGCGTCATTTTTGGCGCTTCCTGTCATTTTGGCGGCAGGCAAATCAGCTTACAGAAAAGAGCAGGGTGAGATGTGTGTGCGACGTCATGACTGGGATGTGTATGGTTGCGATTGGCTGAAAAAATCACATGACCTCGTTTTAGATAGAACAGCGTTTCCTGTTCAGCCTCAGTATCTCTCAGCGTCTCAGAGCAGAAGGACGTGCGTTCTGCTTGTGTCCAAACAGCTCAGCGAAATTATTCTATTTCTTCACAGAGAAACCTCTACTATTAGCTGTGATCCTTACAATTTAGTTAGATTAGAGATTGGAAGATTTTATGTAGTTAGGTAGAGAATTTTAAAGCAGCATCTACCGCTGTAAAGTCACAGGGGGTAGAGGGGGGAGGGCCCCCGCGGGCGAACACAGACAAGCTCTATAAAGAATACTGGATAAAGTTTACCAAGACTTAGTGTAGACATTGCACTGCAATAGCTTTATTATTAACAGTTTTCTATTGAAATATTTCCTGGATATTGGGCAGCCTGAACTTATAGGATACACATCTTTTCTAGTAACTGCAGGTCTCTTTGTTAGGTGCAAAACTCCACTTTTATTATCAGTATACTTTTCGATGGGTTTTCATTTTCAATTTTTGCCCATTCCACCTTTGTTGAATATCCCCCTTGCATTTAAAATTTGAATCCACAATTTTAAAGCCCACCAAAAGGTAAAATTAAAGGGGGCCCAAAAAAATATCTTTTTTAACGAATACAAAAACAGATACGTGTTTTTTGATTTGGCGCATACAGCTTTGTTCATTGAGGCACTTGCACTTAAATTTAATACAATTTTTAGTCACCACAGTTTTTAAAGGGCCCCCAAAAACTTAAAAACCCGAAAAATCAAAAGGGTTTTTTTTGACTTTGGCGCACTACGCTTTGTTCATTGAGCCCCTTGCATTTTAAATCTGAATCCACAATTTTATGTCACCATGGGGAATTGAAAGGGAAAAAAATATCTTTATTTACGAATACATAACAGATATGTGTTTTTTACTTTTTGGCCACTAATTTTGTTCATTGGGGCAGCTTGCCTTAATTTAAACCCCGCAATTTTATATCCCCAAAGGTGAATTAAAGTGCCAAAAATATCTTTATTATACAAAATCATAACAATACGTTTTTTTGACTTTGGCGCATAAGCTTTTTTTCATTGAGGCAGGGCACTTAAATTGAATCCAGCAATTTTTGTCACCACAGGTAAAATTAAAGGTTTCAAAAATATTTTGTATTTACGAAATATAACAGATACGTGTTTTTTTGATTTTGCGCACTACAGTTTTGTTCATTGAGGCCTTGCATTTAAAATTTGAATACCAATTTTATAGTCCCCACAGGGAATTGATAGGTGCCAAAAAAACCTTTTATTTCCGAAAAAAAAAAAAAAAAAAAAAAAAAAAAAAAAAAAAAAACATTTCAGATACGTTTTTTTTCCCTTTTGGCGCAGGCCGCTTTTTGATAGATCTATTTTGGGGCATTTAATTTGAATCCGCAATTTTTGTATCACCAAGGTAAATTTGATGGTCCAAAAATACCTTTTATTATCCGAATACTTTTCAGATACTGTTTTTTCATTTTGGTGCGGCCACTTTGTTGTAGATCTACTTTGCATTTAAATTTGAATACAGAAATTTTTATAGTCACCCAGTGAATTGAAGGTCCCAAAAATACCTTGTTTTATCCAAATACTTTCAGATACGTGTTTTTTCATTTTGGCGCAGGCCACTTTGTTTAGATCTACTTGATTTAAATTTGAATCCCAAAATTTATAGTCACCACAGGAATTTATGGGCCAAAAATCCTTGTTTACCGAATACATTTCGATACGTTTTTTTTCATTTGGGCCAGGCCAGCTTTGTTGATAATCTATTTTGCAGTTAAATTTGAATACAAAATTTTTTAGTCCCAAAGGTGAATTGATAGGTGCCAAAAAACCTTGTATTATCCGAATACATTTCAAAACTTTTTTTCATTTTGGCGCAGGCCAGCTTTTTTTGATAGATTATTTTGCATTTTAAATTTTTGAATCAGCAATTTTTGAGTCACCACGGGTGAATTGATGGGGTGCCAAAAAACCTTTTATTAGCCGAATACATTTCAATACGTGTTTTTCATTTTGGCGCAGCCGCTTTTTATAATTATTTGCATTAAAAATTTGAATCAGCAATTTTAAGTCCCCCAAGGTGAATTGAAGGTGCCAAAAATACCTTGATTACCGAATACATTTGATACGTTTTTTTCATTTTGGGCAGGCCAGTTTTGTTGATAGATCACTTTGCAGTTATTTTTGAATACAGCAATTTGTTTTGTTTTAGGGATTTGAGAAAGCTGTGATTTGCCGTCTTTTAAAAAGAATTTCCCAAAAACTTTTCCCCATACCTCTAAAAATTTTATATTTCTAAACAGGGAGCGAAATTAGTTGTAAGGCACAAAAGGGGGTAACGGGAGGTAGGGGTACAGAGAAGGTGCCCTTCCAGGCTGGGAAAACCCTCATCCCCGGGATCGATTTTCAGCCCGTCGGGGATGCATCGCTGGGTCAGGGCCTGTAACTCTAAAACGGTTCGCCAACTGTCCTCGGGGTTAATGAAACCCTGCATCAGCAGCTTACCCCCTCGTCCTCCCAGTCAGGGGCCACAAATTTCGTCTCACATCACCTCGCCCCACATGAGCACCCCAAATTCAACCCGTTTTACCCACCATGTGGATAACCCATTTTCTGAAGATCTTTGATACAAAAGCGGTTGGGTCAAAATTTTAAAAGATCAAGGGGGCCAAAGAGGATGTTTTTCTCTGCTCTTGCCCATTACGATCCATCAGGGGAGGAAAAGGAACCGGTCAATCGGCAAAAATCCCAGGCTCGGCAACGCCTTGCAGCCCCCTTTTGCTTTACCCCAGCTCCTGGAGAGAATGTCAGGACACCAAGTCCCCTTTTTGTGATGATGACGGGGGACATTGCGGACCCAAACGTGGTCTTTTCAGCAGAATTTTTGCGAGGGTTTTCATCACGGACGAGGGGGAAAAGACTAGGGGGTAGTGTCAGTATGGGTTCCGCCTCAAAAAGGGGGGGGCGGTCGAGAAGTCCGTGAATTTTTCCGCCACCAGGGTTCACGCAAGCCCCCTCCTCGCTTATCGCCGTAAAAAAGGCCCGGGGCCCTCTAAGCCTGGGCCTTCTTTCCCAAAGCCTCTGTTTTTCACCGCGTTCATAGCCGCCTATCCCGAAACGCAAAATAGAGGCAAGAACCTTAGGTGGTTAACCACCACCAACATGTCTAGTCACAGAGCAAATCATTAGTTGAAATAGAGGCAACATTTGGGCCCAAAAAAGGCCAAAAAAAACCGGGCCCCAACCACTGCACCCCCCTCTGTCCCCCCTCCCCCCCACCACCAACCCTTTCCTCACTCCCATGTCTCTCGATCATGTCAGGGACAGCCTCCACTTCACCCCCCCCTCCCGCCTGGTACCACCACCCCCCAAAAACCCCACCTACCCCTTCCCTTGCCAGTTTGACGACCCACGCCGACAGTGGCCACCCCTTCTGTTTTCCCAGGTTTGGGGAGCAAAAAACACTTTTAACCCAAACCATCCAAACCAAAAGCGAATGTGGGCTTTTCCAGGCTTTGGCCTTGGAAATGTTCCCTTTCATCTGGTGGACACAGATGGGGTTCCCCCGTTTGGCCCTTCCCTGCCCCCAATACCAGATCCCAGCAGGCATTTTTTTGCCGAAAAGCCGTCTCCCCCTGCCACCCGGTCATCAAAAAATTTCAAGCGCGTTGTCTGCATCGGGGCCCTAAAAATCCACTGCCCCACCGACACAGGATAGTAAGCAGGGGCCAAGGCCACTATATCCCTGTGACAGCTCACTGGGTGATGGTGTAGTCTCTGGGGGTGACGGTGGCCCCCGGGCTCGGCGACGCTCTTCAAAAACCGCAGGGATGGTGCAGGGTTCTTTCCCCCAAGGTCCCTGGTGGCATCACACCCCAGAAAACCCAGGCCGTGTTGAAATTTAATTGTCTTGGGCCCGCCACACAAGGTCAGGAGCTTTTGGATTGGCTCCCCGCACAGCCCGAGCGCGGCCCCTTGGGTCCCAAGAACCTTTGCCAGGCAAGGTGGTGTGCGAAAGGGCAAAAATCTGGTGGCCCCCCCTTAAATCGGTAGATGGAGCACATCCCTTGCCTGGCACATTCATAAAACCTTGTCCGCCAAAATTTCAAAAGAGCAAACCCGGGTTGGACTGCCTGTGGGAAAAGCTCGAACTAATTTCCCACTTCCCCGTTCGCACCCTGCTTCGTCCCGCCTGGCTGCTTGCACGTCAGCTGGGCCCCCCCGTCAACCGTCTCATTTTTGACATGGCAACACGCTGGAATTTCCCCCCTCCCCATGCTCCAGCGATTGTGGCACACGCAATGCCGTTACCAGACGAATGGCACATGGCCTGACAAGCAGCGGGGCGGACCCGGGGTGTTGACCACCGAGAGTGGGGGCAGGTGAAAAACCTCTGACCATCCTTCCCTTTTAAAAAGCCACCAAAAGGTCATGCGGAAAATTTCCCCTTGTCAGCATGAGCATTGTGGTGATCTTGTTCTGGAAGACTTGGGACCTCTGAAACAACAGGTCCCCCCAGCGACGGGGGAGGAGACGGAACAGATGTGACACGGGGCCTTTCTCTCTGTCAAATCCCAAGGCCCACAGTTTCACAAATTTTTATCGGTCTTCTTAGGGATGGTTCGGGTTCCGAGCGTGCAAGGGGGCGCATCAGCTTCAGGGTGCATCATCTTAGGGAAGTCGGGGTGTGTAAGCTGTGCCGGGGGCAGCGGAGGAGGAGAGGGGGAGGTATTCCTAGCCCCCGACGTTACCGACTCCCGCCTTGGAAAGAGGTTGGCGCGAATTTGAGGGGAGGGAAATGAGGAAGACATTTTGCTAGTGCCCCTGACCCAGAGGCTTGGGGGAAAACAAGGGTCACTCCACATGGTTTGGAAGCTCCCTTTCCTCCAACATGAACCTCGCATTAAGGCCTCAAAATGAACCACATTTAGGGTGGCCACCCTCCTGGGGTCAAAACAAAACTCAGCACTTTCCTTCCACCCCCCAAATAAGAGTAAAAAGCAGAAATGGAGACCTTGTGATTTACAACTGGGGCATCTGTTTTCGTCTCTCCCGGTTCCCCAAATGTCACGGTGGAACAAAAACCCGCGACGGACCAGTAGATGCCAATACCTAGCGGGAGCAGCAGCAGCAGGCAAGGGGGCAGAAGCCTAAGGGTGACCCCCTGGGAATCTTTATTTACCACCTACCAACGCATCAAGAGGGACACATCCAACACACAGAGACCACTTAAGATCATGGGGCACGACATCTCGTCTCAACACCCATGTTTTTGGATTTTCCAACCAATAGATTTGGTATCCCAAAGGAAATGGCCCGAGCTCGCTCGCCACGCCAAGAGGTGTTTGTCCTCCCAGAGCCGCGGGGTCATATTGAGCGGACCTTTAGCACAGTGGAGGAGTCATTAAGACAAACCATCCGGCTTTTTCCCCAGATAAAGTGGATCGTTTTTACTTTCATCAAATGAAACAGGCAAGGACTCTGTGATGTTTGGCCCCCCCAAAGCCCAGGTCACCCTTAGTTTTCCCGGGTTTCCACATTCCCTTCAAACAGAAAGGTCCTCTTTAAAACTTTTTTTAAAAAAAAATCATTTCTCACTGCAATTTTTTTATTCTCTTTTCCCAAATTCATTTTTCGGTTTTGCTGTGAGGAGACTGTGAAAGACAGCAAGGTTTCTAACAAACCCCATTCCATTTAACCCACTTTATCTTTAGAAGTTTTTTTTGCATTGTCAATGGTTTTGAGGTCATGTTCTGTGAGATTTCAGCTATAAATTTTGGTCCTTTGGAACAGAAATGTGGTTTTTAAAGTGGCATTTCTCCCTACAAATTTTTTAAAAGTGGGGAAAGTCAAATTTTTAATTTTTTGGGGTCTGTAGCTGTGAAATACAGCAAAAATCAAGGCCTTTTTAACAGAAATTTTGGGTTCTATGTGGCATTTCTCCCTCACAATTTGTAACAGTGGCTGAGAAGTCATTTTTTTTAAAATTTTTTTTTGGGGCATGCGCTTTTAAATCGAATACTACAGGCCTTTATAAAAAAATTTGTTTCTAAAAAACATTTGTTCTTTACAATTTTCCAAATGGCTCAAAGGGTTTATGCTTTTAAATTTTTGGGGGGCTTTTTCTTTGAAAGAGCTAAACACAGGTCCTTTTTTAAAAAAAAGTTGTTTCTAAAAGACATTTGTTCTTCACAATTGTCCAAAATGGCTCAAGGGGCATGCTTTGAATTTTTGGGGGCATTTTTCTTTTAAATCACTATAACAGGGCCATTAAAAAAAAAATTTTTTTTCTAAAAAAGACATTTGTTCTTCAAATGTAAAAGTGGCTCAAGGGGGATGGGGCGTCAGAAACAGGAATAGGGGGACACTTTAAGAACACAAAATGCAAAAAAAATTTTTTGCAAGATTTTAAAATAGCTTCAATCCCTGTATTGAGACAACCCCTTTAAAATACAATTAAAAAAAAAGAAAAAAAGACAGGGGGATTTCCCTCCATTTTAAAAATTGTTTTCTAAATTTAAAATACAAAAAACTTGATTACAAAATAGTGGGAAAAATTTTCCCCTGAATTGACACGGGAGGTACAGGAAAAATTGACCCGATTAGGTTATTTATGACATGGAGTATGGAGCACGGACAGGAACAAAGACAGAACAATTTCCCCCCCAGCACGGAGTAAAATAAGAAAAAAAAAGCCAAGAAAAAAAGGGGCCCCGGGGGGAAAAAAGGAGCTTAACCCCCCAGTATTTTCCAAATGAAAATCAATTTGGTCCGCACTTTTACGAGGGGAAGCGCTACCCCGGACAGGGACAGTATATGTCCATGAAACTAAAAAAGGTGGGGTTTAAAGACTCCCATTTCCGGCATTTTTAATCTGTGGGGGCAACCGGTTAAAGGTCATTTGCGGGACAGAAAAATATATTAATGTCCAGTTCAACTAAAATGGTGGTTCAAAAATCCTTTTTTTTTCCCGGGGACTTTTAAAGTGGGGGGGCAAAAGGGGTTTAAGGGTTACGCGGTCCGGACAGGTATAGCAATGTCCAGTTCAACTAAAAAGGGGGGTTGATAGACTTTTCCTTTTTTTCCCCCGGGACTTTTTAATCTGTGGGCGAAAATTTAATGGTCATTTGCGGGACAGGACAGATAAGTCAAAGCCCCTTTTTAATAAAAAAGGTGGGTTAAAGCCCTCCTTTTTTTCCGGCACTTTAAATCTGGGTTCTGAGGTTTGGGGGTCATGCTGCGTTCCAGGGCAGGGATATTCAATGTCCAGTTCAAGAAGAGGGGTTCAAATCAACGCCTTCGGCACTTTTTAAATTTTTGGTGATCAGGTTAAAGGGGCATGCGTGGAAAAAGACAGGATAGTGAATGGGGGTGGATTTTTTTTTTCTGGGGCTTTTTTTAACCTAAGTGTGTGCCTAAATGTACACGACCATTTTATGTTGTGGATGTTAATTCCACTTCTCCAGCCCTGTTTTGGTGTAAGAAAGAAGGGGTTTTTGCTCTCCCAAGACTTTAATGGTCATTTGCTCTTTTCGACCACTCACTATCGACTATCTTGTCGAGTGGGACTTCGACCCCTCGACCGTGTCGAGGAAAAGTAAAGCCAACACTAGTAGGACCCCGTTGAGTTCACATCATGACTCTTTGTACAATGACTGGATACACTTAGGCTAGGGCCAACCCACTGGAAAAAAACGCGCTGAAAACCAAATCCTAAAAACCTTCAAAAAACAGAGTCATGCGTTCATGCTCAAAAACAGCTGATTTTGGGGCTTTTTTTTGGGACTTTTGTGCAAAAAGCAAGCAAATTTTAATTTGTGTGGATTTTTTTTTTCAAAAAAGGGGAAAAAAAAAGCAAAAACGGCGCCAAAAAAACTCCCCGGTTTAATAGACTTCAAAAGTAAAATTTTTCCCCCTTTTCTCTTTATTTTTTGCAAAAGTTACAAAAAACAAAGCAGCAAAAAAAAGGCAAAAAAAAAAGTTTTGTGGAGACTACGAATGTTTTTACTATTAAAGTCTATGGACCTGTTTAGGAGTTTTTTTTTTTAGCAGTTTTTTAAAACGAAAAAAAAAAACTGAAAAAGCAACAGGAACATGGCCTAACTGTAAATTGCTCTACTAGCAATCTACTTTGATGTTGACAATGTAATATCTAATGATTATCATAAGAAGCCCTTCGTCCCACAAGGGGGTTGCAAAATTTCTTTTGGGTTTGGGGATTAAGGATGAAAAAATGATTGATCATTTATCTGCACTAGTAAGGGGGGCTGTATAAAGTGTTTTCAGGGAGAAATGGATTGCAGTTTGAGGATCAAAGAGGCCTTGGTCACAAGGTCAACATTTGACCCGCTTTAAGGGCTTCATTACAAAAGCAGGAGGCAAATTGATCACAACTGGTCTACCAAGACCACATACTGTAGTGGTGAAGTTTCTGCGAACTCACTTTCTTCTGGAAAGCACTTTAGTAGAAACAAATGTTTTTGCCCCTGGATAGCTTGCAATCTATATGCCCATCTGTATCTGCAGAAATGTTTTACTGTCTTGTGTTTCTTCCATTAGGTTAATGAATTCATCTTTGATGTTCACAGGCTCAGATCCCTCCCTCTATCTTCCGTCTCTCCTCTCTTCCCAGGCTTGCTGGATACAAGTATCTTGTTTGACACAAGCAAGTTTCCAGGGAGAATTTTTCCCATGGCTCCGTCCCTCAGTTCAGTTTAGCTGTTCAGTATTTATAGCAACATGAAGTTCTTAATGGGCCAATTTGTTTTAATTTCCACTGCTTTTGTGTTTAGCTTGCCCTCAGCTGTGGGCAGTCTTTTCATTGCTTTATTGCCCGGGTGTGTTAGGAAGAGCATGAGGAGGGGGCGCAGTACTTTACAGGGATACAAGATGCACAGGGTACAGAGCAGCCTCTGCAAATTTACTGTTCTCTAAAGCTGGTTTTCTCATTGAAAGAGAAAAGGTATGCAGTGAGTGCCAGAGACAAAGACACAGAGACAGGCAGTATGCCAAGCAGGGCCTGCTGCCAAAGCACATATAACCAGGACCAGCTCACAGCAAGAAAATCAGAAACACATGTTGGGGAACGCGGGCTACTAGCTATTCACTATTACTGACACGTCTCCAAAGAAACATTCTTCCTTGGCTTGCCCATGGCCTGGCAAAGACAAGAGTCTTGGACTGTGAAACAGGTGTTAAAGGGGTGGCAAAATGTGCAGATCAATGAAGCCAGTTTGTGAGGGGTTAAGATTTGTCACTATTAAGGGACCACTAGGCCCAGACAACAAAGTTTATAAAATATTGTCCTGACATTGTCCACACATATGTAAATGTTTCTGGATGTTCTCAAAAGTGAAGATATAGCCTGTGAGATAAACTAGACATCATGGTGGAAGATATAGATAGCTTCTCAGTACTTAGATAGCTTCTCAGTACTCACATAGGTGAACATAGTCGGATTGTATAGGTCACTCTGGTACATTAACGTTCCAGGAAATCCGGCCTACCATTGCTGTAGGAACTGATGACACCAGAGGCATAACTTGAAGCTCCTGGGCCCTAGTGCAAAAAAGTGAAATGGGCACCCCATTTACAATGCTGGTATGTCTTTATGTGGCATTATGGCTTTTGGGCCCCCTCAGGTTGCAGAGCCCGGTAGCGACTGCTACCTCTACACCCCCTATAGCTATGCCCATTGGTGACACAACAGAGATGTGGGATACTTGTGTCTCCTGCATCTGTGACATCATGGCATCTTAGGGATTCTTGACTCTATATAATTGCCGCCTGCACTTTCCATGTCCTATACTAAGCCACATACTAGAGATTACTACCTGCAATTAGGGGGCATGGTCCCAGTAAGGACATAGTGACAGAAAATCTTCAATATCATTTTTAGATTTCACAACGCTGGGAAAAGAAATGGTTGTATGCCTTAGCTGCACACGCCCCTCCCAGAAAACAGAAGTGTGGAATGCTGACTCCATTGCAGAAGAGAAACGGGGAGGGCCGGATTCCTTAGTAAGTCTTGCTGTACTTTCTTAAATATAATTAGATGCGCCTCATTAGCTCGCACTGAAGGTCCTTTGTACTTTTTTGGAGCTGGGTTTGCTATACGCTCTGACGGGCCGCAGTGTGTAGCACCCCTGGCCTGCGGAAGCTGTGCCCTTTCATCTCCCAGTTTTATCCTCTTTCCACGCTTTAACAAAACACTTTGTCATTTCCTTTGTTTTTCACAGGCTCTTTCCAGCTGTGTCACTTGTCTTTGAGTACACACAGCAGCTGTTATATGAAGTACACACCTAACTCAACCTTCTGAGATTTTTGTGGTGCAAATTCATCACCAGTCTCAAAACTTGCACCTTTCAATCACCTTGCACTTCAGATAGAAGCTGGAAATGTTCCACTCATTATGGGCACTCAAAAAAAACAGCTGTGCCCCTGTGAAAGTGCTAATTAAGCCAGGGACGTTTTCACTTTTACAAAGTATCGAATGTTTCCTTTGATAGATGAAGAACCTTCAGAGAACACCTGAGAAATGCTTCCAGTCAGACCATAGCGAGGCAACCTCGGCGAAAACTCAGAATTCAAAACCAACTACTCACTTATATAGCAGATACAAAAAAGAAAAAATGCAACAGTCTACTGACCAAACTGTGCCCGCCGACCAGGCCAGACCAAGACACAGCACTCAACAACAATTAGGTGAAAACCGAGAACTTTTCCTTATGCCCAGCAAGGTCATGGAGCTGAAATGTTGCTGGACCTGAGGAAAAAAGCTCATATTTTTTCATAGAATTGTTGTAATGTGCTGTGACCTTTTCTGTGGTCATACAGAAACATATATTCATCTAATCTGTCTGTCTATCTATCCATATACACTGGTCCTGCAAGTTACAATGGCCTCAGGATACAATATGTTCAACATGCAATAATCTCTCCTGTAACATTGTATGTTGAGTGTGGTTTCAGCATACAATATCCCAGAAACTGGGAGGTGAGGTGCATACAGTGATTGCCCGTCTAATAGCACCTCTCTACAGTACAGTGCGATACTACATGTTCTGTACTGCTCTTTACATGTGCCAGGATGAGCAGCTCTTTTGGGCACCAGGTGAGGCCCCATTGGATATATAGTACATGGCGCAAAGAAGCTCCTGTCCTCAAATAGAAAGTAATTTCCAGCTTTCAGCAGCTCTTTCTATTATGTTTAAGGACTTTATTTGTATTAGTTATCTGCTTAAGTTTCTGTTATCTTCATCTGTGTTCTGTTTGGTTACATTTTGGGGCCTCAGAACCAACTACTAGTTTTGTATAATGTCATGGTTTCAACATACAATGGTTGTTGTCACGGGTGCCCCTGCGACCCTCAACCCGGGTCGCAGGGGCACCCGTGACCCCCCAGTCTAGCGGCACCGCATGTCGGGCAGTGGACGCGGTTGTTCTGCCAGCCCAGCCCCGGCTCACTTACCCGTCCACGCTCCCACTGCTGCTCCTGTCTCCTGGCGCGCGCGTCCCCGCTCCCTAGGGAGCGCGCCCGCTCTGTCAAATTTAAAGGGCCAGCGCGCCGGTAATTGGCTATTGCCGGTCGCTGTCCTTATTTAAGCCTGCCTCTTCCTGATGCCCTTGCCAGATCTTTAGTGCCCATTGCCTATTGAGAAAGCATTCCTGAAACCTTGTTCTGATTAAATGTGTACCGTACCATTTTGCCTCCGTCCCTCGACCACGAAATTCCCCTGCCCGCCTTCCC
>JAODAL010067270.1:0-17372 GCA_025379985.1 Phyllomedusa bahiana | reverse complement strand
CTTGTTGCCCATGAAACCAAAATTTTAAGCTCCTTTGATTTTTCATTGCACTATATGAAATAAAAAGGGAGCTCTGGTTGCTGTGGGCAACCAAGAAAGTCTTACACCTCGACAGTTTTCATACATGAGGCCAGAAGTTTACAAAAATAGTGCCTGATAGCTTGTAGTTTTTCATTGTATCCATCAAGATTTTAGGATGAAGCAGTGACAATGAGGGTAGATTTTTTTTTGTTGATAATTAAAACAGTATAATCAGTTTTTCTTTAGTCAAAAGAACTGCTAATAAAAAGTCCAAAATAGCACTTCAAAGAATAAAGACAAGCCTCTGTTCTCTGCATATGAGTAGTTTGAGTATTTTTAATGCAGTATTTTTAAGGCAAAACCAGAAATGGATTTAAAGGAAATGTGAAACATAAATCTACAGAATTTTTACTCCTTTCTGCTTTAAAAAAAAGGGTTAAAATGTAGCAACTTTTTTTTTTTTTTTTTTAAAAGAAAGAAAATAATTTGTGTGTCAAAAAAATCCTGGGTGATGTCTATGAATTCACATGTGTCATTTTTGTAACTTGGCGCCAACACACCAGTTCGTTATGGTGGTGCACAGCGCATCATTTTTAGGTGCATTACAAAATGTCGGTCCCGGCATATAATGCGCCTAGTTTTCGTATAGGACAGTTCATTTACATCCAAGATATGGCGTCAAAGGCGGTTTTAGCACAATAAAGACCTAAAAACTGGCATTGGCGTGTTGGGAAACGTCACCCTTTGAGTGACATGTATGAAACTTGGCACCGACATGTCAGTTCTAAATGAATATAAAGGAATATTGAATATGACAGTATGTATGAAAGAATGTTATGCGACAAACATTTTTACACATAGGGAGACATGTACAGATGTAGCAGAACTAAAAAGAACAGATAATGCACTGTGATATCATGGCACAGAGTGTTATCTCTACTTTCTCAATGCTTCTCATTTCCGTTTGTTTACCGATGAGAGCATATAACAAAAAAAAAAAAAAAACATGGTATCACGGTCAAGCTAGACTCTGCTACATCTGTATTATAGCGTTTTTACCCTTTTCTGGCATAAATTGCGTCAAAAGTAAGCATGCTGTGATGTATGATCCACCAAACAAATGTGTTAATTGCATTGTTTGACAATTTTTAATACGTCTAACATGTGGAGGTGCTCAAAGGGCGTTCTGGGGGCATGTCGTATAACACTCGATAATATAATGTTAGATACATATATGAATGCAGGTCGGCAAAACTGGGCGCATTACTGCTGGAAGAGGCAGACTTATTTTAATGTGGTCTGCAAGAGCCAGAGTAGTGGAAGTGGGGCTAGATTTGCTATCACGGCCAAAAGTGTCCAATGTTTCTCAACTTACACAAGTACAATAATAAAAAGTAATTTCTGAAAATGATCAAACTGTATAAAATTAAATTACTTAAATTTAATAGGAAATGTTATAGTATAAAATTAATATAAAAATGTATAATATTCTAAAAATATAAAAATATCTCCCATAAAATGTATTTAAAATATATAGAATCTAAAACTGAATTTACATGAAATAAACCATCGATGATGCTGTTCAGATTTTTTAAATTTGTATTACATGAAATTTGAAATTTATTTTTGCTGCTCTCACCCTTTATTCTACATACAGGAAGAGCCAGCACACCATAGGTCTTGCTGGGACCTGTGGCCCACCAAGCAAGATCACTATCATAGTTTCTATTCACTGACATGCTACTCTTGCCAGCCTATCTATAGCCTTTACACATGTTTGGCACATTACTAATGTGCCAAAGTTCCATAATGTGCGAAACACACAGGCGAGGTGCTTCGAACTTTAGACGCCATACGCCAGACGCACAAAAAACACTTTCATACATATAACAGCAATAAAGCTTCCATCTAAGTTTAGATGTTTCACTACAGAAGTACTTAATTAAAAAAAAAAAAACACTATTTTTCATGTTGATTCATTCTGGAAGATGCATCATTACATTGGGAGTACAGAAAGTCTTAATGTCTTAATATTAATTCATTTTTATGATAAATAGGTACTATGCTTAGCATTCATTAATGTCCAGATATCTAATACAATTGTTTAATATGTAAAGAAATACATAAAATATGAACAAGTGTTTATTAAAAATGAAAATAAAATAGTTGTAATCTTTGTAAACATACCTCACTGAGTGCATTCACTTTCATATGCTTATTTGAGGGAAATATATGTAACACTTTTACTTGGAATAAGCACATTTCCTGTCCACACTATACAATAGCGCTTATCAAGAAGTCTATTAAAGAACACTGCAGGAGGCCTTTAAAGTGTAGCTGCATTATTACAAAAGAAAATGGCTTGCACTAAGGATCTGTAGATAACTAGGTTGTGCACTATATCATCACAGTGTGGGGGATACCATCAAAAACAGAGGGGCTTCCAAAGGACTAACAGGATTCTTTCTTTATTTTCAACATCCCAATCATCTCTATACATCCCCAGTGTACCAATAATTATTATATTTATATGATTAGTTAAATTGCTAAGTAAAAACCATCTGTGCATGAATGTGTATGTAGAATGGAAAAATGACACACATGTTTTAAAGAGTTAAAAAATCAAGTAAAAATCTAGCTTTTATAAAAAGGGCAATTCTATAAATATTAAGCATCTACATATCAAATATGTTGTTAACATCTTCACAGTCAGCAAAGCACAAGGTTAAAAGTGTTGTCCCATAATTAAATGCTATTTTACTTTGTTAGGTAATCTTAAACAGAACAATTGCATTCCTTTAAGATCTGTCTGTATCTAGATATTTGTTGCTCTGGCGCACTGGCCGCTCTTTTGAATTTTCCTCCGAATATACACCAAATGTGTCCAGTAAAAGTGAGAAAAAGCTGCTTCTAGTGCACTGATTTGGTTGGCCTGCACAATAGCAAGAATCTCTTTTCAGACCATGTGCAAGAGAATTAGAGTCATGTATTGAATTATTGAGTGACTGACCACCAGCTCTGACACATTAGGTACTTTTTCTGTGTCAAAATAACAGAATTGGTCACCATAAAAAACATGCAATAGCATTATCTAGACAAGGAAACATTTTTTAATTATTCTAAATGGAAAATTGTTAAATATTGTGTGACCTAATAGTGTAAATCAATACCTGTTCTTCCAATAGATTGACATAACATTAGCTTACACTGATGTAAAAATCTATCAGAAACTTATGATGAAGATCAAAAAATGAATAAAAATAAAAAATAATAGATAAATTCTTAAATTTGCACTCTAAGGGTATATTCACACAGCATGTGAACACACGCTTTTCGATACGTGTTTGAATCTGTCTGTTGGACCCCAAACAAGACCCAACACGTATCTAATAAATAGCATTGTGATTTACATTGCTTTTACTATTAAACAAGCATCAGAGTTCACACGAGTGATCGTCGATGCGTGTCTCACTTTGCCTTGCGGGTGTGATCCTGCTACATCCAACATGCATCTAAACACATAACTGTATGTTGGATCAGCTAGAATTGCCAATAAGGCCAAAAATATTAATTGTTTCTCAATTAATACCACTAAAGAAATAAAAACGAATTTATGATAATTATTCAAATGCATAAAATTAAATAATATAAAACAAATATAAAACTATATAATATTGAAAAAATATAAAATTATTTCATATCAAATTAATGTTAAACTATATCATATTGAAATTACTATTAAATTAAATAATCTAAAATAAGTAAACCAATGCAGCTTCTACCATAAAACCCACTTTAAATTTGGTATTTACGGAGTAAAATTCACTGCCAAAAAGAAAAAGAAACCCTATCTAAAATATTTAAAATACTTTTACTTAATTTCCATTAAAAAAGTTTAAGTCTATATAGATTCCATTGGAGTGCAAAGAAAAACATTAAACATGTCTCAATCGACTAATATTATAGAAAAATTCCGTAGTTATATTTTCATAAGAGGCATAAGGGTTAGTAATACATAATGGATACCAGTAGAATTTAAAGGATTCAACAGAACTTACCCCTATAGTTTCCTCCAATTTGCCCTATCATAAGGCAGAGGATTCGCCCCGAAAAGGACGGTGGCTCGCCGTATAACGTTGCTATATTTCCCTAACCACAGTGGTTAATAACCAACAAAGAATTATTCCTCGGCAAAAACGATATAGCTCACACATTAATAATAAGACATAATTATTCGACCTTATTGGATGACGAAATTATTTCTTACTATCCCTTTCCCATTTAAGGACTTAACATAGCTTTATCAGTGATTACAACCATATCACAATAGGCTAGAAATTAAAGAAAAGCTGTTAGAATGTCAGTGAGTAGAAACTATCATAGTAGCGATCTTGCTTGCCACACAAGTCTCAAACACATATCGAGTGTCGGCTATTTTTGATTTATTTAGAGTAAAGGCTGAGAGCTGGAAAAAAATAATCCACACTGATCAACATATGAAAAATATAAAAATCAAAATGAAATTTTATTATTAACATAATTTTTCTGTAAAAAATAAACTCAATGAATTGCACTAGTCTTTATGGAGAAAAGAAGTTTGAGTTAGAACACAAATGTAACAGTTGTTAAATATGATTGACAGTAATAGTTACTTATTTCTTGCAACATTCTAACTACAAGAAACTTCTGTAGCAATGAAAGCATTGTGATTAGTAGAAAGAGAAACAATTAAAAAATTATTGCTATTTATGAGTTTGTTCTCTATACAGATTAAAGCAGTTCATTGAGTTGAATTTCTACTGAAAAATTAAGTAGGTTTGTATTAAAATTCTGTTCTGATTTTTATATTTTTAATTTTTTGTAATATCTTACAATTTTTTTTTATGCTGTTATATCATATGTTAATTTTCATTCATCAAAATTTAGGTCAGTAGGTCAGGATTTGGTGTGCTGTATAAACATTTTAGGAACTTTTTTATTTTGATTATTCTATTTTTCATTTTTACTACATTAAATTAATTTTTTTTTTATCACTGTGTATTTTTTTATTCTAAATATGGCAATAACCAGCAAACAACATGTCTCTGAGACTTGTGTGTCAAGCAAGATTACTACTACAATAATTTTCATTTACTGACATGCTGTTCTTACAGCATTTGTTTTTATTTCTAACCTGCTGTCTTGGGGTTTGTTATCACTGATAATACTACACTAACTCTGTATATACCTGATTGACAACTGGATTTATGGTAGTTGCTGTATTGGTTTAATTTTAAAATTTTTAATTAAAAATTTAAAATTATTTAATATTAATTTAATATGATATAATGTCATATTAATTTGGTTAGATTTTTTTTATTTTTAGGATATTATATAAAATTTTATTAATGGTATATTATTTTTAAATTATTTCATTTTATCTAGTTTTATAATTAACATAAGTTCGCATGACCCTCGCTGTCAGGAATTCTGTGGAGTCTTCTCTTGGGCACCAAGCTTTGCTCTTAAAATGCGGCATACTTAGGCTTCACGCCAACATTACCCTGCGCCACACTTACAATGTGCCAATGTATGAACTGCAGTTTAAAAGGTTCATACATACTGTTTCTACATTGCTCTAAAGTGACTTAGAACTGGTGTGTCGCCGCCAAGTTTTATACATGTCACCCTAAATTCTCAAATGGTTCAAAAAACCCCGTTCCAGAGTAGAAAAACAATAGAAAGCAGTGATTCCATGAAAGAATAGCTCAACAATACAGCATGCAAGGAAAATATCAATCAATGAGAAAAAATCCTCATATGCCCTTAAATGAAATTCAGTCTTCGTCTCTCCCTTCATCCTGGTACCAGTGCCGAAGCTCATGTGAAATACGACTACTAGTGAGTGTTTCTGTTTGAGAAGACTGTATTAATAGGAAATTTGAGGTAAATGCTTTTACTGTATGGTCCCACACCCCCTATGGAAACATTATTACAAATCTGTATTGAACTATAATTTGGTTTATAGGCCCTTAGAGGCTGATTTACGTTGAACCCCTTATCACTCTTAATTTGACTTGTAAGATGTTAAAAATAATATATTAATATTTAATTGAAATAAGGGGATATGGCAAGACTGCTCCACATGAGAGAGCATAGCGGGCAACAGGACACAGTCCACAAAGTTCTTCTCAAGTGGCAAGGAGAAGAAGCAGTGAGAGGACATGCAGGGGGGTTGTGTGTATTGTATCCTCTTCACTGCTTCTCCTCCTTGCCTGCCAATACACACATCCCTGCCCCTCCTCTTAACTTCCTTTCCTTTGCATGTGCACGACCTGGGCAGGACAGAATGCTTCCCTGACCAGTAAACAAACACCGTTGCTAAGCACATGTAAACCAGCCCGTTCTCTAAAACCGTAGCACTTTGCCAATACGTACATCCTTAGATTTTTGGTCCACACATTTTCAACTATAATCTTCGTAGTGAGACAACCCCTTTAACTTTGCCTACATATTTGAAGCTCATCAATGAAACAGGAATATACCTTTAATATAATGTCAAAAGTTTATAACAGTCACTTCAACTGCTCCCTGTCCCCAGCTTATAAAGTAAAGAAATGTAGTGATGAAACTGGGGAGATAGGTAAGCACCCTGGGAGACATATATGAAAGAGTTTTTTGCTCATTTGTGGCGTAAAATGCACCAAGGTGAGCTGTGTGAGATGTTTGGAGCATCAAATGAACATGTTTGGTGCATTGTTCAACATATCCGACACATTTTAATGCTCCAAACATGTGGGGGCATTCTGGGGGCATTATGGAGGTGTGTCACATGACATTCAAACTACTAGACATGTATATGAATGCGGGTTGGGAAAACTAGTCGCATTACTGATCTAACACACAGACCTATTTCAATGTGGTTTGCCTGAACCTGAGGAGTGGAAGTAGTGCTAGATTTTCTATAAGTGCAAAAAATGTCCATTATTTCTCAACTTATACCAATACAATAATAAAAAGTTATTTTTGATAATTATCAAACCATATAAAATTAAATTATATAAATTATTTTTTTACCATATACATTTAATATAAAATATACAATATCCTAAAAAATATTAAATTATCTCCTATTTAATTTATTCAAAATTAGCAGAATCTAAAACTAATTTTAAAGTAAATAACCCACTGACATATTTTTCTGAATTACGTTAAAAATAAAATGTACAGATTTTTATTTTTTTTACTTTTTACTACATTAAATGAAAGACATTTTTTTTTTTATCAGAAAGTGATCAGTGATGACATTTACTTTTGCTGCTCTTATTTTTGCTGGCTCTTGCTGTATTTTACACATGGCAAGAGCTAGCAGACCACAGGTCTTGTTAGGACCTGTGGTACACCAAGCAAGATCACTACCATAGCCTCTATTCACAACATGCCAATCTAATGACTTTTCTTATACTTCTAGTCTGTTTATAGCCTATACACATGATTGGCGCATTGGTGATGCGCCAAAGTTCTGTAATGCGCCAAACACACAGGCGAAGCACGGTGAACTTTAGACACCATTTATGAGCACACAAAAACTGCTTTCATAGATTCACACACATTTTACACTGAAAAATAGATGCAAAAATGCACTTTGACGTGCTTATTTGCATACATGTCTTGCTCTGTGTTGAGAGTGTTGAGTTTGTAAAGATTTATTAGCAAAGAGTTCTGTATGAATTCTGTGTCCTCTGTGGCTCTATATAGGAAAATAATTATGCAGTCCTCTGACATAATAGTCATAAGTTGAAGGTGAGTGCACCATTTTACCACATGTTTACAGTGACACTGATTAGTGATTCTCTATAAGTTTATATATATATATATATATATATATATATATATATATATATATATATATATATATATATATATATATATATATGTCTACAGAACCTGGTTAAAGGGAATATGATTCTTGCATTCAATAATAATATAAATTGTGCATGCATTTTGTATTGATCAACTGAGCTACTATGACTTTTTTTCTTTTATAACCAAGGTGCTCTTTGTCTGGGCCTCGTGTATCATTTTGGGGGTAGAATTAGTTGTTGACCTTATCTAATTACTGTCAATAGATGTTGGTAAGACAAAGGACTTCATGTATGAAAACTTTCTAGGTCTAAGACTTTCCAAAGCTCCCCTTTCATTTTATATTGTGATCAGAAAGAATGAAAGGGGAACTCTGACTGATTGCTATGGACAACAAAGAAAGTCTAAGACCTAGTCAGATTTATATATGTCCACAAGAGTGTTCTGAGAAGTGGCACATCTGAGAATGATGGGGTTACTCTTTGAACTTTCTATGTGATGAATCTCCAAATGCTAAGACTTCATTTCATTAATAAAATAGGCACACTGCTGTGTGATCTGTCATTGGATTGCAACTAGTGTTGAGCGATTGCGTTGGCTATCGAGATCGATCGATAGTCGATAGTCGGACGCTATCGATAAGGTTTTTCGATAGTGAGCGTCGATTATGAGCGATGACCATTAAAATCTATGGGAGAGCAACAACACCGTCATTATTACACCCAAACAAGGCTGGAGAAGCTGAAATTAACATCCACAACAGTCAAATGGATACGTGCTACATCTTAGGCAACACACTTAGGTTATAAAAGTCACAGAAAAAAACTCACAGACCATTCATTTCCCCTGTCTTGTACACAGCCTGACCCTTAAACCTGCATCACCCACAATTGAAAAGTGCCAGAAGGGCAGTATGATTTGAACCATCATCTTACTTAAAACTGGACATTAAATTTACCCCTGTCCTGGAACGCAGCATGAGCCCCAAACCTGCATGACCCCCACATTTAAAAAGTGCCGGAAAAAGGAGTCTTTCAACCACCATTTTCGTTTCACTGGACATTGACTATACCTGTCCTGGGCCACAGCATGAGCCCCAAACCTGCATGACCCCCACATTTAAAAGTGCCGGGAAAAAAGGAGTCTTTCAAACCCCCAATTTTAGTTCACAGTCAATACCTGGGTGCGATTGTCCCTCCTTTATGAGTGTGGCCCAATTGAGCTTCACTTGGAAATACTGGTGGTTAAACGCCCCTGTTACACCCAGGTGCCCTTTATCTTGGCATTCTTTTTTCATTTTATCAACGTGCGGAGCAATGGTCTCTGTTACTTTGTTCTCTGCCCGTGCTCCTTTACCCCATGCCCTCTGAATAACCTACATCTGGTCAAGTTTTCCTGTACCTCCCTTGTACAATTCAGAGGAATTTTTTTAACAGCTATTTTGTTTCTCTTTTTTTCATTGTATTAAATGGGTTGTCTCAATACAGGGATTGATAGCTATGTTAAAGATCTTGCAAAATACAAGTCATTTTGCAATATGGTTCATTAACAATGTCCTACCTATTCCTGTTTCTGACAGCACCATCACCCTTGAGCCACTCTTGAAAAATTGTGAAGAACAAATGTCTGTTAGAAACAACATTTTTTAGAATAGAACCTGTAGTATAGCTGCATGTCACAGCAAAATGCCCCCAAAAATTCAAAGCATGACCCTTGAGCCACTTTGGACAATTGTAAAGGGGACAAATGTCTGTTAGAAACAACATTTTTTGAATAGGACCTCTAGTATAGCTGCATGTCACAGCAAAATGCCCCAAAAATTCAAAGCATGACCTTGACCCACTTTGGAAAATTGTGAAGAACAAATGTCTGTTAGAAACAACATTTTTTAGAATAGGACCTGTAGTATAGTGCATGTCACACCCAAAATGCCCCAAAAAATTCAAGCATGACCTTGAGCCACTTTGGACAATTGTGAGAACAAAATGTCTGTTAGAAACAACATTTTTTAGAATAGGACCTCTAGTATAGCTGCATGTCACAGCAAAATGCCCCAAAAAATTAAAAGCATGACCCTTGAGCCACTTTGGAAAATTTGTGAAGAACAAATGTCTGTTAAAAACAATTTTTTAGAATAGACCTGTAGTTAGCTGCATGTCACAGCAAAATGCCCAAAAATTCAAAGCATGACCCTTGAGCCACTTTGGACAAATTGTGAAGAAACAAAGTCTGTTGAAACAACATTTTTTAGAATAGGACCTCTAGTATAGCTGCATGTCACAGCAAAGTGCCCCCAAAAATTCAAAGCATGCCCTTGAGCCACTTTGGACAATTGTGAAGAACAAATGTCTGTTAGAAACAACATTTTTTAGAATAGGACTGTAGATATAGCTGCATGTCACAGCAAAATGCCCCCAAAAAATTCAAAGAAATGACCCTTGAGCCACTTTGGAAATTGTGAAGAACAAATGTCTGTTGAAACACTTTTTTTTAGAATAGGACTGTAGTATAGCTGCATGTCACAGCAAAATGCCCCAAAAATTCAAAATAAACTCATGAGCCATTTTTGACAATTGTGAAGAACAAATGTCTATTAGAAACAAATTTTTTGAATAGGACCTGTGTATTGCTGCATTTCAAAGCAAAATGCCCCAAAAAAATTCAAAGAAATGACCCTTGAGCCACTTTGGTCAATTGTGAAGAACAAATGTCTGTTAGAAACAACATTTTTTTAAAATAGGCCCTGTAGTATTGCTGCATTTCAAAGCAGCATAAACCCAAAAAATTATTAAAAAGACTTCTCAGCCACTGTTAAAAATTGTGAGGGAGAAATCCCACTTGAAGCCACATTTCTGTTCCAAAGGGACCATGATTATTGCTGTATCTCACAGCTACATGACCCCAAAAATTATAAATATGATTTCTCAGCCACTATTAAAAATTGTGGGGAGAAATCCCACTTAGAAGCCACATTTTTGTTCCAAAGGACCATAATTATAGCTTTTATTCTACAGAAACATGACCTCAAACTATTGACAATGCAAAAAAACTTCTTAAGATAAAGTGAGTAATGGAATACGGTGTTGTCATGAAACCTTGCTTCTTTTAAGTCTCCTCACAGCAAAACCAGCAAAATGAACTGTTGGGAAAAGAAAATTAAAACTTGCAGTAAGAAATTTTCATTTTAAAAAAGTTTTCAAGAGGGACCATTTCTGTTTGAAAAGGAAATGTGAAGTAGCCCGGGGAAACTTATCGGTGACCTCGGAAATTGGGGCCACAAACATCATCAGAGATCCATGCCTGATTCATTTTGGGATGAAAGTCAAACGATCCACATTATCTGTGGAAAGCCGGATGCGTTTGTCTGTAATGACTCTCCAGCTGTGCTGAAGGTCCGCTCAGTTATGACGCTGGCTGCTGGGCAGGACAACACCTCTAGGGCGTGATGACCCAGCTCGGGCCATTCGTCCTTTTTGGATACCAGAAGTCTATTGGGTCCGGAACACATGCAAAAACATGGGGTGTTGAGACGCAGATAGTCGTGCACCATGATCTTAAGCTGATCTCTGTGTTTTTGGTGTGTGCCCTGCATTGCATGCGGTTGGTGAGGTGGTAAAACAAAGATTGTCAGAGGTCACCCATTAGGCTTCTGCCAAACCTTGCCTGCTGCTGCCGCTACGCCTACTTGGCACTCTACTGCTGTCACGTCGCTGATGTTGTTCCACCTTTGACATTTGGGGAAACTTTGAAGCAGATGCAACAGATGTCTCCAGTTGATCAATCAGCAAGGTTTTCCAATTTCTGCGTTTTACTCTCTATTTGGGTGGGTGGAAGGAAAGTGCTGAGTTTTGTTTTGTACCGGGGATCCAGGAGGGTGGCCACCCACTAACTGTTGTTCATTTTTGATGGCCTTAATGCGAGGATCATGTTGGAGGAATTGGAGCATCCAAGCACTCATGTGGGATGGAGCCTTGATTTCCCAACCCTCTGGGTCGAGGGCACTATCAAAACTGATCTTCCTCATATTCCCTCCTCAACTTCAAATTCGCGCCAACCTCTTTCCAAGGCGGGACGTCGGTAACATCGGTGTCTAGGAATTCCTCCTCCTCCTCTCCTCCTCCTCCCTTTACGCTGCCTCCGGCACAGCTTAAAACAGCCCTGCTTGCCTGAGATGATGCACCCTGAGGCTGATGCGCCAAACCCTTTCATTAGCTCTGGACCCGAACCACTGCCTAATGAAGACCGATGAAATTGTGAAAAATGTCGGGCCTTGTGGATTTGACGGAGAGGGAAAGGCTCCGTGTCCGCATCTGTGTCCGTCTCCTCCTCCGTCGCTGGCGGGACCTGTTGTTTCAGAGTGTCCCAACAAGTTCACCACAAAGCTCATGTGACAAGGGCATTGTCCCCAATGACCATTTTGGTGGCTTCTTCAAAACTGGCAAGGATGGTGCAGAGCTCTTTCACCTGCCTCCACTCTCGGTGGTTCAACACCCCGAGGTCCGTCCCGCTGCTTGTCAGGCCAGGTGTCACTTGTACTGCGTAATTGGGTTTTCGCTGCTGCCAAATCGCTGGAGCATGTGGAGGGTGGAATTCCAGCGTGTTGCCACGTCAACAATGAGACGGTTGACGGGGAGGCCGAGCTGACGCTGCAACGCAGCCAGGCGGGACGAAACCAGGGTGCGAACGGCGGAAGTGCGAACTCAGGACCTCGAGCCTTCTTCAGCAGGCAGTCCAGGAACCGGGTAGCTCTTTTAAGAATTTCTGGAAAGACAAGGTTCATGACATGTTTCTAGGCAAGGGATGTACTCCAGCCTACGATCTTAAGGGCGGCCAGCAGATTTCGCCCGTTATCGCACACCACCTTGCCTGGCACAAGGTTCTTGTCACCCAGCCAGCGCTCGGTCTCGTTGCTTAGAGCCGTCCACAGCTCCTGACCTGTGTGTGGACGGTCTCCATGGCAGATTAATTTCAACACGGCCTGGTGTCTCTGGGCACGTGATGCCACCAGAGGTCCTTGGGGGAAAGAGCCCTGCACCATCCCTGCGGTTTTGAGAGCGTGGCCAAGCCTGAGAGCCACCGTCACCCCAGAGACATCCACCCAGCTCACCCAGTGAGCTGTCACAGAGATATAGCGGCCTTGGCGTGCTTACTAGTCCATATGTCGGGGGGTGAGATGGACTTTCGGACACAGGTGCAGGGCAACGCGCTTGAAATTTTAGATGACACGTGGTGGCCAGGACAAGGACGGCTTTTTCTGGCAAAGAAATGCCTGCTCGGCCTTGGTATTGGGGGCAGGCGAGGGCCATGACGGGGTGGAACCCATCTGTGTCCACCCGACGGCAAGGCCCCATTTCCATGGCCACAAGCCTGGCAATGCCGACATTCAGGCTTGTGGCGTTGGGATGGTTTGGGGTTAAAGTGTTTCTTCTGCTCCCCAAACCCGGGAAGACAGAAGGCTTGTGCTAGACTGGCGCTGTACGGCGTGCAGGTCGTCAAACTGGGGGAAGGAGAAGGGGGGAGGTTTGGGTCTTGGTGGTGCTGGTGGTACTCGGGCGATGGTGGAGGCTGAAGCGGAGCTGATCCCTGATCATGACTTGAGAGACATGGGGAGTGAGGAACGTTGGTGGTGGCGGAGGAGGAGGAGGCGGGGGAACGAGGGTGTGACAGTGGTTGGAGGCCCGGCATCGGTTGGCCTTTTTTGGCCAAGTGTTTCCTCCATTTCAACTCATGCTTTCGTGGCTTGTGACTAGACATGTTGGTGGTGGTTAACCACTTAAGGTTCTTGCTTCTACTTATGCGTTTACGGCAAAAGCGTCATATGACATCGCTGGGTTTAATCAGAGGCTTGCTCAAGAAGGCCCAGGCTTGAGAGGTCCTGGACCTTTTTGACTGCGATAAGGAGGAGCGGGGGTTTGCGTGACCGTGGGGTGGGGAATCATATCAGCGGAACTTCTGCGACCGCCCTCTCCCTTTTTGTAGCGGGGGCCCGTATTGACACTACCCCATCGTCTTCCCCCTGTCACTGATGAAGCGCTCGCAAACAAATTCGCGGAAAAGACCAGGATGGATCCGAATTTTCGTCATCATCATCATCATCAACCCAGGTGACTTGGTCGTCCTGACTTTCTGCATCCAGAAGCTGCGGGCTACAAGCAAGGAGCACTGCAAGGCATTGCCGACCGCCGGATTTTTGCCCATTGACGGCTTCCTTCACCTCCTCTGATGGCATCAGTAACTGGGCGTCAGAGCAGACTATACTCCTCTTGATCTTTTAACATGCCTTCTGACCCCAAACCGCATTTTTCAAACAAAGAGGTCTTCAGACAATTGGATTATCCACAGTGGTGGGTACACAGAGTTGACATTTGGCGCTTCATGTTGGACGGATGCTGATGATGCTGATGACGACATTTGTGGCGTGCTGCGGGACGAGGAGGTAAGACTGCTAGATGCAGGTTGCATTAACCATGATTGGACAGATTGGCGGACGATGTTCGTTTTCTTGATTCACAGGGCCCTGACCCAGCGATGACAGGCCTGACGGTCCTGCAACTGACGATCCGCTGGCATGCGTGTTGTCGCCAGCACTGGAAGGAGCACCTTCTCTCGTACCTCTACCTCCATGTTTCTACCCCCTCTTTGCTCGCTTACCACCGCATTTCGCTCCATTTTTCGAATATAAAAATTTGAGAAGGTATGGAATAGTTTTGGAAAGTCCTTATTAAAAGACGGCAAATCACAGCTATTCTCAAATCCCTCTAATCAAAACAAAATTGCTGGATTCAAATTTAACTGCAAGGTGTCTATCAACAAATCTGGGTGTCTATGAACAATGGTGGGTGTGCAAAAGTCAAAAAACACGTAACTGTTATGTTTTGGTATAATAAACGGTATTTTTTGCACCTTTCAATTCACCTGTGGTGAATATGAATTGATGTTTTAAGATTTACGTAGATGCTGTGTCAATGAACAATTTCTGGTGTGCGCAAAGTCAAAAAATACGTAACTGTTATGTTTTGGTATTTAAAAAACGATATTTTTTGCAACTTTCAATTCACTGTGGTGAATTTTAGAATGTTGTTTTAAGATTTACGTAGATGCTGCGTCAATGAACAATGCTGGGTGTGCAAAAGTCAAAAAACACATAACTGTTATGTTTTGATATAATAAAACGGTATTTTTTGCACCTTTCAAATTTACCTGTGGTGAATATGAATGCTGTTTTAAGATTTACGTAGATGCTGCGTCAATGAACAATGCTGGGTGCGCAAAAGTCAACAAACACGTAACTGTGATGTTTTCGTACGATACACGGTATTTTTGGCAACAAACAACCTGTGCTGACTACAAGATTGCTGGTTGTAATTTAACTGCAAGGTGGATATATCAACAGTCACAGGTGTAATGGGTAAAATTGAAAATGAACACCTATCTGAAATGTATACTGATAATAAAAGTGGAGTTTTGCAGCTAACAAAGAGACCTGCAGTTACTAGAAATGATGTGTATCCAATATAAGTTCAGGCTGCCCAATATCCAGGAAATATTTCAATAGCAAACTGTTAATAATAAAGATATTCCACTACAAGGTCTACACTAAGTCTTGGTGAACTTTATCCAGTGTTCTTTATAGATAGAGCTTGTCTGTGTTCGCCCGCGGGCCCCCCCCCCCGCTCCCACCGCCGTGAATTTACAGCGGTAGATGCTGCTTTAAAATTCTCTAGCTAACTACATAAACTCTCCAAATCTCTAATCTAACTAACTGTCAAGGATCACAGCTAATAGTAGAGGTTTCTCTGTGCAGAAATAGACTAATTTCGCTGAGCTGTTTGGCCACAGGCAGAGCGCAGGTCCTATCCCTATGAGACGCTGAGAGACACTGAGGCTGAAACAGGAAACGCTGTTCTATGTAAAACGAGGTCTTGTGATTTTTCCAGCCAATCGCAACCATACACATCCCAGTCATGACGTTGCACACACATCTCACCCTGCTCTATTCTGTAATCTGATTTGCTGGCCGCCAAAGTTACAAGAAGCGCCGAAAAAGCCGCGATCTTAATAGATAATGCTCAGATTTTAACCTTAATTATCGCATGATCTGGAAATTTCGATCACCATAAAAACCTTGCCGATTTCAACTTTGTCGATAAAAATCGCTCAACACTAATTGCTACCATTTCCTAGAAGTACTGCAAAGTATCTTTGTAAATTGTCATGCCATTTCATGCCCCCATTACCTTCCAATCACAGTACTGATTTCCCCCACCACTGATTATCTAGTTCCCTTTGTGCTTGTGCCAGTGTAGAGTTCTGTTGTGTGCCTCTTCAGGTCTCTGTGTTTGTGTCTTGTGTCTGTTGCTTTGGCATCTGTGTTACCTCCAGCCTCTTAAAGAGCTCATGGCACTAATTGATTTATTCCTCTTTCTAAAGCCAGTTGTCCTGGGTACCCGTCATCATTGATCTGGGCCTGAGCGATATGTTTTCAATATTCCTATACTGAGCTAACGTGTAATCTGCTATTGCTTTTGGCTTTAAGGGTGTGTTCACATGGCGTATTGTGCTGCAATTTTGATGCGTAATTTACGCTGAAATGCACACCAAAATAGGCTTCAAACAATGTTCGGAGCACTTTTTTTACTTTCCATGTAAAATATGTGCCATCAGTCACATGACACGTATTTTACAAGTGTAATTGTGGCATGTATTTAGCAACTCATTTACTCACTTAAATTTAAGTACCTTGTCAATTCTTGAGGTTTACATGAGTAAAAGCCCCATAAAAACAATGGTGGAGCATATATTCAGTGCGTTAATGCTGCAAAATACGCTACAGACTTGTTCTAAATATACTTCAAAAAATGCCTCTAATCAGGCATGTTTTGAAGAAGATTTGGAAGCGTATTTTGAAGCGTAAATTCACATTTCAAAATACGCAATGTGAACATGCAATAATAGTGACTGTATTTTGTCTGCTGCCTGCCCTGACTTCTGCCAGTCTACCATACAAGACTGAACTTTGCCAGCAATAATTGCTTGTTTTTATGCTACCATAAATTGGAGTCTTTCATTCAACTATAACTCAGACGTTGCAAATAGAGATTTCTCTGTAGGAATCAATCTGAGACTCCATGAAGTGAAGTCTTATGTTCCATACAGAGGTAAAAGCCAGTGGATCCACATAATCCCACAGAGACCTTGGAAGACATGTATGAACGGGTTTTTCACCGTTTTGTGGTGTAAATAGGCTAAAGTGAGCCAACTACGATGTTTAATGCACCAAATTAATGTGTTAGATGCATTGTTCGCAAGACTCAACACTTTTTAATGTGCCTAACAGGAGGGGGCATTCTGGGTGTGTGGTGCCCCACACTCATGATATTGGACATTTTTATGAATATGGGTCAGTAAAACTAGGCAGGTTACTGCTCGAAAAGCCAGACCTATTTTAATGTGGTCTGCCAGAACCTGAGGAGTTGAAGTTGATTTAGATTTGCTGTTAGGAAAAAAAT